>CM038220.1:17233994-17420785 GCA_021442155.1 Cymbidium sinense | reverse complement strand
ATTAGTTGAGTGTTGCCCCTCCTTATCTTTGCTTAATTTGGTGACTTATATTGGCTTAATTAAAATGATATATTAGCAACAATTTCTCATCAAACACAAACACCTATGGTTGACCTAAATTTTAAAAAAGTTACCTCACCAAATCCAAGTTAGGTGGATAATAAAAGATCTCAGATCTCGTCCTTTGTCTCCCTATGGAATGCTTCGGTCACAGTGCGCCACCACCCGTTGCTAGAAATTGGTAGCTCTTAGAGTTAGAGAGCACAAGAGGTGGGGAGAGGGGTTTCCTTCTAATTAAGAGGAGGTGTGTGTATGATTTTTGGTATGTTATCATGAAATAAAAGAGTGTAGAAAACTCCCTTTTTTTCCTTCATGCCCTCCCATGTGAAGAAAAAAACATATATACTTTTTCTTCTCATGTTCACATCCCTTTTTCTTTATTCCCTTGTGTTTAGTATGCTCTTTTATTTATTACATCTGAAATTTTGAATGGATTTGGTGTATGGGGAGGTGATTGAACTCATTTTAGGTTACAACTTGAGTTGACTCAACTTAACCCAAATTGAGTTTGGTTGAGTTAAACGAGTCTTATTTGCCCAATTGATTTAAGATTAAGTTTAAACTATATTAAGTAAATCATCTATAATATCTATGATTGATTAATGTGATTTAACTTAAGCCTAAATCAACTCAATTTAACCTAAATAAGTCAAATTAAGCTAATTTGGGTTCAGTTAGGTCCACGGCCAAATTGACCAAATTAGACAAATTAGATCCAAATGAGAGTTAAATTGAGTTTAATTAAGTTTTAAAGTGATTTAAATTAATCAATTTGATTTGATTTTAATTAATTTTGATTTTATTTTAATTTATTTTAATGTTGGCTTCATAGGCTCATATAGATCAATTTGGGTCAATTCAGGTCAAATTGACCAATTGATCAAATTGGCTAAATTGGGTGTCATTGCGAGTTAACTCATATTCAATAATAAATTTAAGAATAATTTTAAGAATTGATTTTGTTTAATTTAGGTTTAGTTAAGTTTTGATTTAAACCCATTTTTTATCCAAATTGGGTTTAATGAATTAAACTGGGGTTTACTTGGGTTAAATGACCAATATGATTTATATTAAAATGTGTTCAAGCTTTAATTAAGTTTAATTAAGTATTTGAAATGATCCGGAGTAATCAATTTTAATTTGATTTTGATTTAGATGTATTTTGGGCCAATTTGAGCTTAATGGGTTAAATAGAGGTTTAGTTGGGTCAAATGACCAATTTGGTCAAATTGATCTCAAAAAAATTTTAAATTATATCCAAATATAATTTTAAAGTATTTTGGGACATTTAATTTAAATTAATTTCAATTTATTTTGAGTTTATGTTCAATAGGGTTGGTTCAGGTTCATTTATATTAGGTGATCGAATTAGGCCATTTGAGTCATCACTAGATTAAAAATTAATTAGTTTAGTATTCTATCATATTAATTTAATAAATATAAGCATTTAGGATAACTTAAATTGATCAAATTTTGATTAGTTTAATTTTTAGCTATGTGGAGCCCACAAGGGTCAACTCTAGATCAGATGAGCTAATTGACCACTTTGAACCCTATATGAATTTATTTTTTGGTTCAATTATACTTATGTATTGATTTTGTGTCCATGGTTTGTTATGATTTGATTTAGTTTTGATTTTATAAGATTTTCTTGAATTTAGCTGATTTTGAGCCCAAATGGTTTAATTGAGTTAATCAAACTAAACTACTTTAATCCGAGTTTAGTTGAATTTAGACTCCATTTTAATTTATTATTATTTCTAATTTAGTTGAGATTGTGCACTTAGCCACTAATCATAGTATCTGAAGTGCCTATTTAGGAAGCTTATAATCTAAGATCGAAGATCCTAATTCACTAAGATTATGGTGATTATTAATCTCACTTAAGATTAATAGAACTTTAGTGCCTAGATTAAATTCTAGGTCTAAGAGGAAGGTTGTCAACCTCACAAAATTTAGGTCAATAGTACAATACTCCAATGGATGTGTCCCTTAGAAAGCCACTGAAAAACTATCATAATGCGGAACTCATCGTTTGGCATCGTTGAGCCATTGCATGACAATTGCTAGGTGCTAGCATCTCTATCCCCAAATATTAAATACCACAAAATATTATGCCATGGCATTAGAAGACCAATGCCTATGTGTTAGACTGACAACTATACATATTAAAACATGAACTTACACAATTTCAATCACAACACACATAAAATACGTAAACATGATAAAATATATCATCTAATACCAATTACAGCACATAAAACACATAGATAAAGTCTCCTTTGTGATCTTCATACATTAAACATCATGTTCTCTTGAAACTCCTTCTCCAAGCTCATGAATATAGTCTATTTAGTTATTTGATTGGGACCTTGTGCACTTTGTTTCTTCATGCTTTGAAGTTAGTCCATTTCCTCATTTGCTTGGCACTTTGTGCCACGTCAATTCCCATGGACCATGAAGAACTCTTCTCCAAAAGAGTTATAGTGGAATGAAATTGGTGGTGGAGTATATGTGGGTGTACAATCACCAAATACCACGAACGATTGGCCACCAAGCTCCTACCTAGAAAGTTTTCACTCAAGTTTTCACACAAAACTCAGTCTACTCCATTTAGTCATAATAAGATCTTATATAAGTATAATACTCCAAGAAATGTGTCCTTTGGAAGAAAACAATAGAAAAAACTATCATAACACAGAACCCATCATTTTGTAGTGCTACAGGGCCCTAGCTTCTTTGTCTCCAAGCATTAAATTTCTCAAAATGTTACGCCATGGCACTAGAAAGCCAACGCCTATGCACCAGACTGACACCTATATATATTAACACATGAACTTATACAATTTTAACCACAACACACAAGACTTAAAAAAGATAAAACATATTATCTAATACTAATTACAACACATAAAACCCATATATAAAGTCTCTTTAGTGGTCTTCGTGCTTGAAACATCAAGTTCTCTTGAAACTCCTTCGTGATTATGAATATAATTCATTTAGTCACTCGATTAGGATCTTGTGCTACTTGATTTATTGAAAACTTCAAGTTGGTTCACTTTATCATTTGATTGGCACCTTGCGCCACATCATGTGTTATCTTCTTAAAGAGGAGATGAACAACAATATAACCTCCCAGATAAGACAAAAATCAGGTTCATCATCATAACCCCCTAGACTAAAGGATGATATAATTCTTGTATGACATATTAAAGCTATGCACCAGCAAAGAAGCCAAATATGGAGCTCTAATTATTGATCTAAACTTGACCATTCTGATTGGAATTAGAGATATTAAAATCTCTAGGATTCACAATTAGTGGAAAATCAAATCACCCAAACCTACAAGGTTCTCAAGTCCAAACTTCATCAATATCATAAGTACACAATAATTATTGAAAAAAATTCTAAATAAAACCCTATAACAAAACCCGTGAGGAGAAAATTCCATAATTGATACTTTAGCAATGTTCATTAATGAGATGGCTTGTTAGGGAAATGTAACGACCAAGTTCAATTACCTATTGACATGGAATTCTTTGATAAATAAGTCTTTATTGGGAAGGTTTCCCTCACAAAAGATGATGAAGAAGTTGATTGGAGACAATCATTCATTTTCTATTTGTGTGAAGGCTAACTTTCTCAAGAGAAATCCCATGCCTCTCAAATTAAATGAAGAATATATCTTATGCTCTAGTTAATGGTATTTTGTCTTAGGAGTCTTTTAATTTTATTTGGTTATGTTGTTTAAACAAACACAATGCCCAAAAAGTTGTGATTAAGGTATATGCAAGATTATATAGCCACATCAATCTGATCTAAAAATGAAAGATAAAATTAAAAAACTTAAATATTATTGGCTATGAATGATCACTACCTACATAAATGTTGCTCGTTATTATCACCAATTTCAAGTGCACAGAGTAGTTTTGCATCAGCCACCAAATGTTCTCCATCTGATAATAGCCTCATGGCCATTTGAATGTTGGGGCACTAACATTATTGACACACCTTTTTTAAAGAGCCATTAACTTAATTTAGCATCAACAAACTACTTTTCTAAGTAGGCAAATGTGATTCCATTTAGAGAAGTCCAAGGCCATTATGTCCAACAGTTTTTTAAAAACAATATTATATATAGATTTGATATAATTTAATGAATCACATTCGATAATAGTACCACCTTCAAGAGTACTAAAATCAACAACTTTGCTAGGTGGGACAATATATATTGGAGGCACTCAAATATCTAATACCCTTTAGCTAATAGGTTAGCTGAGGCTTTATTTAAAGAATTATCTTGCATGAACGTACTTGAAAATAAATTTTCATTAATAAAATTATATTTTCATACTATGTTAGGATGATGCTTACATTGATTGGGATAAATTTCTATGAGAAATTCTTAATTGATCACCTTCCAAAATTACCCTCATAATTAAAATTCAAAAATATCTTTAAAGCATATCTACATTTTCCCATTCACTAGTCCAAGCATAGGATCTCTCATGTAGCTCCATTGATAGGTTCACACAAATAGTTTAGCTTCTGATTTTAATTACATTCCTATGACCCCATTTAAGAATGCCCTATACTATATAGGTTTAGAGTATGCTATTTTGGCCCCTCTCCTAGTAATCACCCCTTAGG
Source organism: Cymbidium sinense (assembly GCA_021442155.1). NCBI lineage: Eukaryota > Viridiplantae > Streptophyta > Magnoliopsida > Asparagales > Orchidaceae > Cymbidium > Cymbidium sinense. The sequence goes on along the minus strand of CM038220.1, from coordinate 17,416,072 downwards.
TTGGGTAATCACTGTGCCATAGTTGATTCAGTAAGTTATGCTTTTCCCTAGTAAATCTAGTTTAGAGAATGCCATTCTAACTCCTTGGTGTAGTCATCGTACATTGACGGACTCAAACAAAGTTTAGGGATTGAATTATGTTCTTATGACCCCTCTCTTGATTGACATCATATTTGGATTACGTCTCTACAACCCCATTTAGGCATTACCTAGACTATTTAAGTTTGGAGTACGCCATTCTAGTCCCTCTCCTAGTAGTCACTCCTTAGGTTTGGTAGACACTATGCCATAGTTGATTCAATAGGCTACCCCTTTAGCTAGTAAATCTAGGTTAAATTATATCATTCTAGCCTTTTTGTAGTGTAGTCATCGCACAAGAACAAGGCATATATACACCTTCAGGTATCCTAAGTGAAAATTTTATCCTTAGATTGTTCTCTATTACACATTTGCATCATCACATTATTCCTGAAAGTTAATAAGTCTTGGTGGGACCAAGTCATTCAGACCTCATAGTCTCTTATTAGCTCAGAACTAAGTCTATCTCTAGGAGATCTCTCCCCAATCCCTTACCTTTAGCCCTAATAGATTCAAGTCACAAATCTCCAGGCTTAAATCTTACATCTCAATCCAGCATCTCCTGTGAAGTCATTATTGTTTTGAAGTGAATCCAAAACTTCCAAATAAATCATAAATAAAATCTTTTCAATCTTCAAAGGTATTACAAACATTCTTATTTGTGCTTCTTTAGATAACGTTGACTAGTTTTGTCAATGCCAATATGTGTGTGTGTGTGTGTGTGTGTGTGTATGTGTGTGTGTGTGTTATGTCTGATCCACCATACCTATTGGTGATCTATTTGTTGACCTCACTTTTAGTGAGGTTAACATACATGCCTCCTTCATTTTAGAAATTTTATCTTAACAATAAGATTATTATTATTATTATTATTATTATTATTATTTTTACTTAAGAGCTTTACGATACTCTTAGTGATTAAGGGGACACTTAACCCATGCCCAATGCCAATAGGATTGAACCTAAGGGTTAGCTTTACTATGTTAGTGGAACCCACCTAGCCCCTCCTTAGGCTAAACTAAATATCAACTAAACTAATTCTAGCTTTAAATCAAATCCCATTAAGGTCAAAGACAAATTGAATTAGAAAGCCTAATCAATGCAAGAACTCATAAGCAACAATTTTCCCTTGGATAGTCAAAATCACGCTTCTTCCCTCTCAAAACCATGAGCTATCTTAGCAACAATATGTTCTTATGTTTAGGAAATCTTGTGTTAATCATTTTGGTTGATGAAGCTTTTTCACAAGAAGAAATTTGCATGCAAAAAGAAAGGGCTTTCAAAGGTTAAAATTTTCTTGTTCAAATCAATTAAAGTCTTAAGTAAGATCCTTTGCTTAGTAGTCATCTTTGCAATTTAAAATTGATTTAATACTTAATCTCTTTGTTTTTTATGATTCATTAGTCTCATATTTATTTGGTTCACTAAACAACTTAGATCTATTAAAAATTTGTTCTTCTTTAATGTTATCAAAATCTCTTATTGAAATATCATGTTATTTATGTGATTTGTGTTAAAATTATTACATATTGATTAATTTTTTTTGTATAATCATTATTATTGTTTGGTTAAATCTTTTGTGCACATAATTTCATATTTTTAAAAGAACCTATTTTAATTGAAAAATCATTAGTATCATTTCATTTTTAATAAAATCATAATGGTGAAAAACTTTTGTGATTGTTTGTAAAAATATTTTAATTTACTGAAATTTTTTTTCTCCTACAAAAATCACTTGTGTGCTTAAAATAATTAATCTTAAGGTTTATTTTAAAGGTTCTTCATCATTAGAATCATTTTAGAGCTTCATTTTGAGTGAAACAAAATATTACTTTTACTGAAATTAATTTTAATTTGCACAAAAATTTATTTCATTGTAAAATATTTGATTTGCTTAAAATTGTTTATATAGCCTTATTTGAATCACATTGGAGGATAATTTTGATTTGAACAAAAGTATAATTCTGCTAGAGTTATTTTTCATTTGTTGAAATTGTGGAAGTTATATTAAAATTATTGAATTATTAAGATTTAAGTCATATAAATTATATTAGACCTTGTATTCACCTATCATTGCATTCCTGATTTTAATCCTTGCTTAAATTTAAATTAGAACTTACTAAAAAAGTATTTTTAACTTTTTGAATTTATTATCTGATATTTAAAGAAAAATTATTTTAGTGGGAAATCAAACTATCTTATATTGCTACATTGAAATTACTTATAATCTCTCTCGAAAATAAATCTAATATGTGCTAAAATTTGGTTTGTTGTATAGTAGACACTTGCTAATTCATTTCAAAATTAGTTTTATACTAGTGTATTATTTGCATTAATATATTATTTTTTTCAAAAATAAATCTATCATTTCTCAAGAAAAATAAGTGAGACATTTACTTTGTCAAATTTATTTTAAGTTGATATTTTACAAGGTTATCATTTTGTGTTGCAAGATCACCTTTTCATTTGGGGTAGATTACAAGATATTTTGAATTTATTATGTCAAAATTTATACCTTGTTGCATTTTTCTTTGTGTATAAAATTATTTCGGTTATCATTTTACTCATCTCATTGTAGGAGAGTACGAATTATTATTGAGGTCGTACTTGGCTAATTGTATTAAAGTGCAGCTGTAATTTGTTTTTATTGGATAGTGGTTTCCTAATTTGGGTGGCTAAGCATGGGCGTTGGCAAGTTTAGGATTTAGTCGAACGTTATAAAAATTTTGTCCTTATTGTCGCTCTTCTCTTTTCTATATTTTATATTTGTTTCATTGTGCTTTTGGTTTGTTAATATTTTTGACATAGTTGCTCTCAAATATTAGTCAATTAATGGTGAAGATTTTCTCATAACACAAACATTTTACGTAAATTACATGCATTTTATACGGCAAGAGTACATAAGGTAAGCTTTTTTGCATTGAATTTATTGATAAATACAAAGACAAACAAATTTGTAATGAAATGTAGAATGATGCTATTATCTAAATTTTTTATCACTTTAATATGAGAAACATAAAAAATAAATCAAGTACGGTAACCTAAAATCTTTCAATATCTCCATATAAGTGGAACTATATGCATCCAAGAGTGTCTCATAAGAAAAAAAAAGCAGTAAGGGTTTATTTTGGTTCAATTTTTATTTACTTTTAAAAATAAATGAAATTATTTTTAAATAATTTAAAATAACTTTTGATTCTTTATAATGACTCTACCACACCTATGCAAATAAATATAAATACTATTTTTTTATTATCATACATATTTTATTTTATTTTAAAATATATTGAAATCAATGAAAATAAAAATAAAAATAAATTCTCAAATTACTCTTATCTTCAGAATCTACCTCAGTGAATTCTGCGAGCTTTCAATTATTGTAGATTGAGAGGACCTAAAATAAATATTCTTAATTAATAGATTACTAAAAAAAGATCATGAACCGGTAAAGAATGACATAAAAATAGCCATATGTCCAAAATACCATAATTTGTCATATATTATAATTAGGAATGCAAGCCAAATTTTTTACAGCTGGAAAATTCGTGGTGATCCATAAAATTATTAGGGAGAAAACACCCACTCTATCCGCCGGTCACGAAGGACATTTCTATTAAATACTATTCCTTTCAATTGCCCTTAAAGATAAACATGTTGGCTGGTGTCAAGAATTAGAACTGATATACTTTTGAAAATTTTGTGATAAATATATATATATATATATATATATATATATATATATATATATATATATATGTTGAATGTGCATCGCCAAATACGCATCGCTGCTTCTTGAAATACGCATCACCGCGTTGGGAGCCTCCCAACCGACGAGACCCACAATCCTACTCATAAAAATCATTTAATTTATTTTTATTCAGATGAATATATCACAATTTTTTATTAAATATTAGTATAATATATTTATGGCATAAAAATTCTAAGATTTTGATTAGTTGAAATTTTGATTAAGATATTTAAATTTTATTAAATTTGTGTCATAATTATTTTGTGAAAAAAAAAATTGGTTGAGGCTGAAAAACAGCTTAACAGTTTTACAACAAACTAAAATATCATAAAACTAACTTCATATTTTATTGTAATAAGGATGTAACATGACATGATGAAGAATTACAAAAGAGAAAGAGTATTCGAAACAAACAAAAAAATAAAAAATAAAAAAAAATCATAATTTATACTAATCAATTTTAGCCATGTTTACTTTCACAATAAAAGATAGAGGATTTGATTCACGAATGAAACATAAAAGGCATAATCATTATTCAAAAAATGAAATAACATTTATATATTTTCCCAACATTCAAGTGCACTCATGGAGAGAAGATGCATGTTGATAAAATTTTATTAAAATTGTTATCTCGAGTCACTTATACCCCCTCCTTGTCCTACACAATGATACATTAATAACACGTAATTAGACTGACAGTTGTCTCTCTATATCCCATGAATTATCTTGGTTGCTTTTACTGGGGCTCGCCATTAATTAATTACACTGCCTGTGGTCTCTGTCCAGCTCACGAATTAACACTAAAGTGGTATCGCTGTCACTTTTGACTGCCGCTTTAGACTGATACTAACTGGTGCATTGGGGACAACGCAATTCGAGATCTCATTATAAGGTGAAGGGCCAAGGGCGTTCTCATGCGCTGGCCTTTTTCTGCTGTCTCTAGCCTTCTGAATCCCCGAACTCTTCCTGCCAAGAGTTGCTGTTCTCCGCGAGAAGAGAAACTTAAAAGGAAGAGGTTTTCACAGAGAGATGAAATTCGGTTTCTGATTGGGAGCGGAGTACAACAAAGTCAGGATATTTTTTGGTCAGGAATTATGATTTTGATCTTTAAATACTATTTTGTTGTTTTCCTGTAAGAGTTTCCCAGCGGATTTATACTCTTCAATCTTCAGTTCGAAATTGGAGGCTGGGCAGAGATAAAAAATTAGTTGGGTGATTTGACAAATTATATGATTAATATCTGAAGTTTTTTTTTCTTGAAAAAATATCTAAAGTTATGATTGCTTTCATCATATTCATTTCCTATCATGTTCTTTCGTTTGTTGAATGATGGGGGCATATTTTGCGTTTTAATAAAAGATAAAAAAGCTTATTTTAAATGGAATTATTTAATTGATCTTAAAAAAAAAATGATTTCCTCTTTGTATATTTCTTTTACAGGGAATAAAGAGAGATGGTAAGGGGCAAAATTGAGATCAAGAGGATCAAGAATATCATCAACCACCAGGTGACTTTTTGCGAACATCAGAATAGTCTTTTAAAGAAAGCCTATGAGCTCTCAGTCCTCTACGCTGTAGAAATAGCCTTAATTGTGTTCTCCACTCTAAGTCACCTATTTGAGTACAACAATAGATATTTTTCTCGAATGAGAATAGTTTAGATATACATTTATAGAACTAGTTCAGGTTTTGATAAAGATTTTTAAGGCTCAGGAAAGAAAAAGCTGCATAACTTGGTGCATAAGCAAATTATTTTCCATAAAATTATTTTTTTCAAAAATGCTTTGGTACCAAATTCTTTTCCATTGCAACAAGAAGCTTTTTTATTCTATTTTATTTCATTGCCTTCTTTTGAGATCGTTTGCATGTTCTTGTTTTTATCTTTTTATAATTATGGAAACAAAATATTAGTTTTCAATGATTTAAGCATAATTCACATTATTTGAAAAAAAAAATATCCAATGACATATTTCATGATTTGAGGAAAAAATTTTGGAATTTAAAACTTAAGAAATTTGATGGAGTTTTCTATTGATGTTTGTTTCACCAAAGAAATATTTTTTTGCGGGTTTTGTAAAGTGTCTTTCCTGGTTTAGTCTATGAAGAATTTTCTCCTGGAATTTAAAAAAAAAAAATTGTTGACAAATATTAGGCGAAAATAATTGAACAGTAGTTTGTGATATATGGAAATAGCTTCCCTCCAAATAGAATCTCATAAAAAAAATATTCAATGACATATTTCATGATTTGAAGTAAAATTTTTGGATTTTAATATATATGAAATTCGATGGTATCTTCTATTGATGTTTGCTTCTCCAAAGAAATATTTTGTTATGGTTATAAAGTGTCTTTCTAGTTTTCATTGATTTATTTAGTCCATGAAGGATTTTCTCCTCGAATTTAAAGAAAACTGTTGATGAATAATAGCGTGCAAGTTTATATTTTCTTTGTTAAGAAGAAATCTACATCCAGTAAAATGCAACGATCGGTAAAATAGATTAAGCAAACGGCTTGGCCTTCAACTTGAGATTAAGATCTTCTGCAAATGAAAATAATTGAACATTATATTGTAATAAATGAATATAGCTTCACTCCAATTAGAATCCCATAAAAAATGAAGAAAAAATAATGTTGATTTGAAAATTTTAGCAATGAATTTAAAAAAAAAAAAAGGGAAAATGAAATATTGAAGGACGGTGGATAGTGAAGTGGCGAGCTTGTGAATTTTTTTTAATATAGGTCATATTTTCTAACCCCATATCAAGCAATAATATTTGGGGAGTTAAGGAGAGAAGCATTTAATGCAGATCACATACATAGTGGGTGAGAGGAAGAAGGGAAAAAATAATCAACTTGTAGAGGAAGATACATGTGATCTACAACTATTCCCAGAAGAAATCAATCCTACCAATGTGACCACGATTGAGACCATTTTTGAAAATGTATAAATCAATAAACAGTTATAGTCAAGTACTAACAATGGGGTTTTTCCTTTAACACACACAGACAAACACACACACACGCACATATGAATTAGTGAAGTGTTGCCCCTCCTTATCTTGGCTTAATTTGGTGACTTATATTGGCTTAATTTAAATGATATATTAGCAACAATTTTTATTCACAAGTTCAAAATGTGTGACTCCATGAAATAATATTATATTCATTTTGTAAATTTTTATCATATTAAATGTTACAAATATGTAATCATCTTAATTTTTGCTAGCATCATATTTTTTTTATCTCACTAATATGACAAACATAAAAAAATAAATCAATAACTATCAAATAACATAAAATAACTATTATTTTGGTGATATAGAATCTTTCAGCATCTCAATATAGGTGGAGCTATATGAAACCTAGGGTCTCTTATAAGGAAAATTATTATTTTAAGGTTTATTTTTGTTCATTTTAAATTTATTTTTAATCTATATTTATTAAGTGTAATTTGACTTAATATATTTTTAAAATAATTTAAGTTATTTTCAAAAACAATCAAAATAACTTGGGTTCTTTTAAAAATAGTCATTACTATCCGTCATTACAACACTTAAATCTAAACAATTTAATAAAGATAAATTCAAGTGTATATTCTCAAAGCTTATATAAATTTAACATATTATTCAACGTAATTTTATCTAGTTGTATATCAAAACAATTGTATTAAATTCTGCTCTAAAAACATCCATTTTACTTTGCCAGTCCATATGCAAACTCTAGTACACATGTTTTTCACTAACAACTATGTATTTGCGAATAAACATTTCACAAATGATACTATTCTTTTTGTGTCGTATGTTCACACCTATTTCTATAGGCCACATACTTGGATTTATATCAAATGACCCTTGGGTATCATTAGAGAACATTTTAATCTACACATACGGATAAGACAAAAAATTGTAAGGGTAAAGTATTGTAAATTGAATATAATATTATTAAATATGTGTAAGTTGAATTCACTATCAAATGTGACGGATTTGAGAGTGAATCATAGATGACCCACTTAGCAGCTTTGATTTCATCGACGATAAGAGTCCAGTGTCCATTATTAATAATTGGGGTTAAATAAATGAAAATTTGGCCACACTACTTTGACTCACTTATTGCATAAAAATCTTACTTTCATATTTTAAACCAAATTTATGATCCTTGAGCAAAGAAATATTTGTCTTAGTTAAAGTAAAATATATGGTGCAATGTAAATAAAAATTCATAATAATAAATTAATTAGCTTTCCCAACAAGAAAACTAGGAGTTGGCAAGAAACTATATGCTCCCATTCCTCTTATTTAGTTTGGTCTTATGTGTGTCAATACTCTCCCCTTGTAACGATTTTTTTTTATTGTGAATTCTTCTCATATACTTGTGATTTGTTCCGTCTTGAATTTTCCACTTAAGATCAGTGTAATTCTTTTGTTTATTGTTTCATTTATTGTTCATCATTTTTATTTCATGACATTTTATTTTATCATCTTATATTTAAATTTAAATACTTTTAAAATAAATTTATTTTGGTTTTTAAATAATTGGATTTATACATATAAACTTATTTCTATATGTGAGAATTATAATTTGGTGAGTCATACTGACTTAATTTAAACGATATATTAAAATAATTCACTGATTTTAAAAACCAAGAATAATCATTTTAACGGAATATTCTACCTATGAAAATAAAAAAGGAAGGGAGAGGATAAATTTTATGTTTCAAAATAGAAGTTAATCTCGAATCTCATGCACAATATGGATTTTATAGCACTTTGTTGGCAATAGAAATAATTAATTTTTTATATGATCAGTCAATTAATAATCAATTACAAATTATAGTCCTCAAATATATAAATAAGATTGTAATGATAAAATCAAATATTTAAAACCAAAATAATTTTGCTTAATACTTTAATGCAAAAAATATTTAAATTTAAATATAAGATGATAAAATAATGTATTATTAGATAAGAGCGTTGAATAATAAAAGAAATAATAAAAAAAAAAATTGCCTAGATTTTATGTGAGAAACTCACGATGAAAAAAATCATAGGCAGATTAGAAAATTTCAGTATATGTAAAAAAGATTACAAGCTGAGAGTGTTGGCACATATGATCAAATCAAAGAAGAATTTGATTCCTTCTATAAAGACATGACGTATTTATAATTTTTCACAAGAGACTTTATAAGAAAATCACTCACGAGAGGTCAATAAAGTTAGAGCACACAGATTGTAATCTAAAAACTATAATAAGATCAATCTAATAGCAGAAACCTTCAATTGTTGTATGAGTAATATCTTACTAAAGCAAGCGAAATTCACAAAAAATTCAGGTTTCAAATTTGACATAAAGATAATTAATATCTTTCTGATAAACAAACTAATTCCCACTTTATCAAGCTCCTATAGAATTTTCTACAAACTAAAGTTCATTCAATGAGATATTTGAGCCCCACATTGAACATTTCACCAACAAAAACTTGTGATGATCATATAGCATATAATCAAAATCTTAATTGACATAAAATTGCAAAGTCAAATAAAACTTTAGTAACGTATAATTTGTATTATATAGGAATGATAACACCATTTACATGAAATAGCACAAAATTGAGAACAGCTTTGCAATCAAATTAAGCAGCTTGACATAACTAAACTGATGTGAAAATTGCAGCTATGTCAAAGAAAAGTACATTCAAAACCATAAAGATTCGTTTAAATGAGTGAAAAAGATGCCAACTATGAATCCATGAGATTTTAATTATAGGTGGACCTAAATTAGTTTATTGTCATTAAATTGCGAACAAAAATAAAGGTGACTCCTAAAATTTATGCCTAAAGTGTATGCTAGATGAGTAAAGAACATGTACTTTTTAAGGCTTATACTTTGTTTAAAATTTTTAGAAGAGTGGAGTGGGTACTTGCAAATTAGAATTCTAATTTCTAAACCTTATACATTTGATATATTTTAGATGAAAAAATTTGATGAAATATTCTATATATATATATATATATATATATATATACATATATATATATATATATATATATATATATATATATATATATATATACATATATATATATATATATATATATATATATATATATATATATATATATATATTTAGGATAATTCCTTAGTTTTTAGTTGATACAGTTTATAAATTCCCATAAAATCTTAATAAGATGATGAATTGAAGAGAAAAGAAGATTCATATTTTCCTTTAGGCAAGTATATTGATTATTCAACAGTATGGCAATAACTTTTATGAAAATCTTCATATAAATAAAAGTTGCTTTTGAGTTACAATAAGAATGAGGTCTTCCTATTAGGTTTGTTAGATATAATTTATGCAAACCAAAAAAATATTTTTTTCTTATTTCTATAATACCAATTGGTGTAAATTCAACTGAGGAATAGATGTAATAGTTGTGAAATTTTATAATTGTGGTTAACCAAATATTATATCTATAAGATTTATGAACAATAAATTTTCACTTAATTACAATTCAAATAAAAAACTTTGATAATATTAATACTAGATATACCTCAATTATATATACGAATTCTAACTAAGAAAAATGAGAGAAACTTAATGTAAATAATATATTTCTTCAATATAAGAATTATTAAATATAATTTGATTAATTTTGGGCATATCTTCATGTGTATGTGAATAAATAAACTAGGGTGATATTCTACTAATAATATTAATAGTTTCAGTGATTTGTTTATCATGGATCATAGGATTTCCATTATCAAGAGGCTAACAATCTAAAGATTTCTCTTATAAATACTAACAAAAATTAAACTCCCTCTTCAATGATAAAACAAATAATGACTAGTTTCCATTGTTTAAATTTTTTAGTGCAAACTCTAAATATATTTAATGGAGTTTAATGATGACTTATGCTTGTTAATATTTAGTTTGATGGAAAAAAGGAGCATCAAAATCTAACTTACTTTTAGTTTCCCATGGAAATAATTAATTTATTATTTTGATTTTTTATTATTTATTAATTTTATATTTTTATTTTTTACTATTCTTATGAATATTTATTATTATGAATTTTATAACATAAGAGTGATCAATCTCTTGCATTATTAGAAGTAAAAGATCCCAAGGCAATGAACTTCAAGAAAAACATCTTGTTGTTGCCCATAATCTATTCCCAAAATTTAATAAGCCTCAAAGATTCTTCAAAGGAAGAATTTTACTGAATCCTTGAAGATAGAAGAAGTTGTTGATAAGTGAATGATTTAAACTAAATCCTTTTAAAAAATCTTCATAAAATTGATGATGGTGTGGATAGTACCAAAAAATTAGAACTTTGTATTAGCACTCTTGATAGCGGTGAGAAAGAAATAAAATCATAGAAGTGATTTATTAAAATTATGATCATGTAGTAGTCGATATGCTAATAAGAATAAAGGTTTCCAAAATAACAATTGATAGTAGATAAACCTTTCTAAAATTGGGATGCTAAAGAATTATATCATTTAATGGTAGTGACTATTGAAAGCTTCAATGAAAGGTATGCTCATTTCTACTTATCAAAAGAAACTCTTCTTAAATAAGGCATGAAATTTCATCTATTATGATATCATGAATGTTCCCAGAATGTTCAAACTATATATTTGTTAATACATATACATATGCATATAGATATGAATAATAGGTGAAATTAAGAGAATTTTAAGATACTTTAGATATAGGTAAGAATAATTTAACCTTAATATATAAGTTACTACAAATCTCAAAGTATGTGCAATTGTTAGCAGGAAATGGTAATCAAACCTCAAAATTATAGATTTTTTACAAAATCATTGGTAATTTACTTTACTGACAAATTTCTACTTGACGGTAAGACTTTAGTTGGAAATAATTTTCGACGAACAAAAAATCTGATGGAAAAGATTTTCTGGTGGCTTTTCAGCTAACTTTCAGTTGAAAAGTTATTTTAGAAGAACTAGCAAAATTGAAAATCTTTCTAACAAAAGAAGCCAAAATTTTTTTCGACAAGATCATTTCTAACAGACTTGTCCACTGAAATTTTTTTGGTGAAAATGGTCTACTAGAAATGTGCTAGAAAAGGTCTTGTTAGAAAATTTTTGGTGGTTTTTTGTTTCCCAACATATTGATGTTCTTGATAAAATGTATCAAAATTTGTGAAACTTTTCTAAATGAAAAAAAATTAGAGTTTCCTATAAGTTCTAATTTTTTGCACCTCTGAAGAACCACAAATAACTTTATAGTTCTCTAATTCATAATAGCATATACTCATATGACATAAGACTATAAATAGTTAATGAAGCATTTCAACTACCTCATTCTAGTATTTTGAAAATATTAAAATTATAGTTTCAAAACACTTAAATGAAGCTAAAATGTCAATGCTAAACAAATTATCTACATTTGAAAATAAAGTACAAATAAGACCTTATTGATCTCACTTTTGGAGTGAGGTTGACTACCCATTCCTTAGTCCTAGGATTCATCTAGGCATTAAGACACTCCAAGTGCTAAGACACTCTTAGTGATTAGGAGAACACTAATTCCAAGCCTAAGGACTCATAGGGTCTAGCCATATGATTAAACCAAAGCTTAGGATAGGCCTAAACCCAATGAAACCCCATATCAAACCAATCTCTTAAACTCAAACCAAATGGCTACAAACTAAGCCTCATCTAATATTAATTTATCTTATCCCTAATTTGACCCATCATGGCTTAATTTGGTCAAATAATCAAGTTATCAAAACTATCCATTTGGTTTGAGAAAGTTTTTCATTCTAATTGAAATTCATTTAAATCTTAAGTGAGCTCAATTAAACCTTGACTTTAATCCAATTGAACTAGAGCTAAGTTGGCCCTTACACAAATTGACTTTTGAACTCCATAGAGATAAAACCTTCCAATTTGATTCAAACCAAATTGATTTAATCCAAATCTCATGATTATTCCAACATCTAATCCAATTCATAATAATCCAATCAAACTAATTGGTTCATTTGACACAAGTTGGCCATTTGACCCAAAGTTCAAATGAGTCAAAATTCAATTTAAATTAATTGCAAGGTTATCAATCAAATCTAAATTCATTGAGCACTTCTCAACATTCAATTGGTCTACTTGAACCTAATTAGGCTAATTGGCTCACTTATAACTTGACTTAAAGACCAAATTGCTTCAAACTCAATCAAACCCAAAATTGGCCAAACCAATACCTCCAACCCCTTAAACGTTTGTTGATCATTATTGATCATTTATAATCAATTTCTAGCCAAGTCAATTTGAATAACAAATTGACCCATTTGGCCTAGAATATATTAGAAATTTCCAACTCAAATTGCTTACAATCAATACATCTCAATGATTATTGAAGTTCAATCATCAATTAAAGCCAACTTGACCAAATAAATAATAAAAATTTGGCTTTGGACCAAATTGAGCCAAAATTCATCTTAAATCAAATCAAAACCTCCAATCACTTTCAAATGATCAACCAAATAAGAATCAATTTTCATTTATTTGGTCAACTTGATCTATTTGACCTAAATAATTCATATGAGCCAAATCAAAATCCACTTATTGGATTAAACTAATTACACTAATGAATTCTAAATGATCATTTTAATATAATCAATAGCCCTCTTGATTGTTCAATTAGTCAATAGCCCATTCAAACCCAAGTTGACCCTTATGGGTCAAATGTCAAATCAAACTTAGCATGACTCATTAACTCCATTGACTAAACCTATGAACTGTTCCCAAACTAAGTGAACCAAGGGTTTCAAATTAGACAAAAACTCAAAGTAGGAAGATCCAACCTCTCTCTTTTTCTTGGGAAGCCATTTTAGCTTGTCTTGAGCTCTCCCATGGTGACTAGATCTGACCCAAATTTGTTGGGCTCAACCATTGGCCAAGGTGAGGTCCCTCTACTTCTGATACTGACTTGATCACTTGTGCCACCAAACTTAATAAGCTATTGGGGACCTCCACCTCATCAGGCCCTGCCATTTCTAGACACCTCACTAGTTGGATGCTGCCTGAAACTTGGTTGGTTAACAACCTCTTCTCCCATTACAACTCAACAAACATGTCCCTTAGAGTGCCCAGTAGTCCCACATTGCTCCTTCCTCATTTTTTAAGCTCATCCCTCAACTTGAGCCTCCACTTTGTCCACTCACAAAAGCCAAATTAAACTTACCCATACTTTTACGGCTTTGGAGGTCAAAATGAATCGATTTGAGCAGAGGCATCCAAGACCAACTCAGATGAGCTTTATGGAGGCACCCAGTGACAATTGTGAGACAACTCATAAACTTCTCAATGGGGCTTCTCCTTTGGTGTTTAAAACTTTGATGATGGACACCACACAAGATCTTAAAGGTACTTATTTAAATGATCAAATACAATATCAAAGAATTATATAATACCTCTAGAGGTAGAGATATCACCTTACAATGGACTTAATGATCTAATAAGGGCTCCTAAGGCTGATAGATTTATATATACTAGAGATTTTCCCATACCAAATAGATAAAAGTAAAGAGTTTGAAGCGATTCTTGAGTTAATATAAATAGTTAATTACATCTTAAGAGGCATGAATCTCCTTAGATACTCTTGTAAAATGATTTCATCTTTATGGATTTTAAAGCTTGATATTAAAGGATTGGTAACAAAAAAAATAAGTGGAAAAGTACAAATGAGAGAGTTCTTAACAAATTTTGAAGAGGTTGTAGGAAACACTCATGATATAGGAAGCCAGTAGTGTTTTCTATCATATTGATTTTATATTTTTGAAGTAGAAATTATGATTATTTAAGTTAACATTTTATTAAGAGTTAAATTATTGTGGTGTTTTAATTTGGAGTTATGGGGATACCACTAGATCTTAGGGGACTTGTGAAATGATAAATTATCATCTAGGGATGTACAATCTTGAAGATAGAAATACTTCTACAATATTATGATCAATAAGGACTCTACATGATGGATATATATAAATATATATATATATATATATATATATATATATATATATATATATATATATATATATAATATATATATATTATATATATATATATATATATATATACATATATATATATATATACTTTTATATGGATAAGTAGGATTTATTTTATGTTGGGTTCTTTAGTTCCCTATGAAAGTAAACTTCCATAGTTAATTACATCCTAGAAAATGAGAATTTCTTAAGAATACTCTTGATTAAAGTAGTCAACTAATATCTCCAAAGATTTTGAAGGTAGATAATCAAAGAATTAGTCATTTTGAAAAGCAAATGGGCAGAGCTTAAATAGGAAGAGTTCTTAGCACATTCCAAGGGATAATAACTAAGCACATGATACTTGAAAATGAGTGAGCTTCAATCTACCATATAGTAAGACTTTACATTTTGAAAGTGAATTATTTATTTGAGTTGAAATTTTATTGGAATGCTAAGACTTAGATTCCAATAACACAAATGTAAAATTCAAGAGGTGAGGACTTATACTCATAGCAAATAAGAAACAAGAACTAATAATATTTAGATTGCTCAGCACAAGATAAGAGATCACTAATTCACTGAGAATGGGATATATTGGTTTACTTCCACTAGGGAGAGTGGACTAATCTAGACTCTTTTGGACTTACAACCACCAAGAATGGCTACCAGCTAACTCCTCTTACAATGGTGTGCAAATTATGATCTAGGAGATTAGATCATGATGGGTGTGCAAATTATGACCTAAATTGATACAATAAAATTTACATGTTTTATTTCATCTTGCCTCATCATTTTGGACTATGGATTGCAAGAGTTTATGCCTATATTGATGATGAAAAGTGGTTGTGGGCTAAATCAAAGAGAATAGGTGTTCTCCATTATAAGAGACTACTCTCACAAGTCAAACCTATCTCTTATCGTGCAAGAGTGGGGATCTCCTATTTTCAAGAGTGAAATAAAATGCATGATGTTATAACATATATACTAAGGGGTTACTAAATCTTTTATTCTCTTGATTAACTTTCTAAGCTTTAAGATGGCGTTGTGAGTTGTATAAAATATTTTTTAGTTAGAGTTGTTAAATTGGGGTAGAAAATTTAATTATTTCTAAAGAGCCTACCATATCCAGGCCACATAGAAAACAATCACACTTTAAGAAACCTATAAAAGAGCATTCCATTTCTATTGTGTAATTAAAATAACCACAATAATCAAACACTAATCATATAAAGAATAAAATTCATAAAATTTAGAAAAGAAAAAGGGATTACCTTTTATAGATTATAATTTATAATGCTATGTGGGTCTTCAATTCTTCTTTTTATATTTACTTCTTGGTTTGGAGTACTTTATGCTTCATCCTCTAGATATATGTTTTCTAGTCCTTTCTCATCCCAATTCAATAAACCCCAAAGCACTAATTCTAATCCTATTACAAAATTATATTTTTATAAAAGAAAATCTAACTATGCAAGCAAAACAAAGATTAGCTTAACAAGCATGTAAACCAACTAGTTATATTTTATACATTTGGACTTAGTACTTTACCCATGGGTAACCAAGCCCGCCTATCCAAATGATTCATGCTTTAAGGACTTAAACAACACCTACAAGCAAAAGCATTTATATTTTATTATTATTATAACGGTCCCTTAAGCATAATCCCCTATGAAAGACATCTTTAGTCTTATATCATCCTAACATCCAGTTTACACATAAACAATCCTAACATTTAGTTTAAAGAATTACATCACAAAATAAAACACCTCACCATAATAATCATCGGCCTAACCTAATACTAAGATTTGTGACTTAGTATTTTAATGTGTGCACTAAGAACAAGTGTGGTATGTCTTAATTAAACTTTATAGTTAGGATTTTATAATGATTGAATGTTCAAATTCTTTATCAACGTTAGTTATACTTTAAGTTATTTAAAGTTTTGATAAGATTTTAAATTATATACTTATATGTTTCTGAAATTTAATTTTATAAAGAAGAAAGAGAGTTGATTCTTATTAATCCCTACCTTGGGTTGATTCTAAAGAATCAAGTTTTATAACTTTAAGTCTTTTAATGAAACATTCATGAATTTTAATTAGACCATATTTGGATTTGAATTAATGAGTGTTATTTAAACATGATATATCTTAAGATTAACGAAGCCAAATTATAATCAAATGAGTAATGTTTTACTATCTTAGCTTCATTATTAATATACTTCACTATTTTACTTTACTTCATTTTGATTGAATACATATACATATATACAACAAAAACACCAACAACAACAACAAGCATTAATCCCACTAATGTGGTCGGCTGCATGAATCCTTCATCTCCATTGTGTCCTATTATGTGTCAAATTCTCATTTAAATCAAGTATACTAAGATCATTTTTTATACATCTTAACCAAGTCTTTTTAGGTCTACCTCTGCTTTCTTAACATAAGGCAAATCTATGCATCTACTCTCTCGGATCATGGGACGGCTTATGTGGCCAAACCATCTAAGGCAACTCTCCCTAATCTTATCAACCCAGCTACTCCAACTTTTTCCCGAATATACTCATTTTGCATTCTATCTCTAGAGTAAAGCCACTCATCCACTAAGCATCCTCATCTGTAACACTTAACTTAGTCTTATGCTTCTCTTTTATTGGCCAACATTCGCACCATAAGTCATTGCGGGTCTTACCACCATCTTATAAAATTTTCCCTTAAGTTTAAGTGGAACTTTCTATCACATAATAGGCGGATGCATTCCTCCACTTCAACCATCCAACTTGAATTCTACTAATAACATCTCCATCTATTTCACCATCATTTTGAACAATAGAGCCTAAATATCGAAATGCACTCTTATTAATGACTTGTTGTGTCACAACACTACCACTAGAACTTCTACAACTAAAATTACACTCCATATATTCAGTTTTAGATCTACTTAAACAAAAACCTTTAGACTCTAGTTGACCTCCATAATTCAAGTTTACATTTGGACTCCCTCTAGTCTTATCAACAAGAAGAATGTCATCGACAAAAGCATACACCAAGGTACATCTTCTTGTAAATGCCTAGTAAGAACATCCATAACTAAAGAAAAAAGATAAGGGCTTAAAATTTATCCTTGATGTAATCCAAGCGAAATAGGAAAATATTTTTCAATCCTCCTTGTGTTTGGACACAAGTACTCTAGTATACATATCCTTAATGACTTGAATATAACCAATACTCCTTTATGTTCTAGAACTATCCAAAGAACATCTCTTAAAACTTTATCAGAAGCTTTCTCTAATTCAATAAATATCATATGTAGATCCTCCTTACTTTCTCTATGCTTCTCCATCAAACTCCTTAACAAATGTATATCCATGTAGTAGATCTACGGCATGAAACCAAAGCGATTGTGAGAAACTTTGTATCACATCATAACATGCTCAATTACTCTCTCCCATAATTTTAATGTATGGCACATTAACTTAATTCCTCATAATTTGCACACTCTTGTGCATCACCTTTATTCTTAAATATAGGAACCAACAAACTCTTTCTCCACTCATCATCTTTTTAGTCTTTAAAATGACATTAAAAGATTTGTAAAGCCAAGAAATTCCTTGATCTCTAAACATTTCTACACTTCTATTGGAATATTATCGGTCCTACTTGCTTTTCCACATTTCATTTTCTTTAAAGCTTCACTAACAGTTACTAATCTGACGATAAAATGAAATTCTCTATTTTTTGTTTAGGGTATTAAGGTTTCTAAAATCAATCGTACTTTCAAATCCTTCATTGAAAAGTTTATCAAAATACCTCATCCACTATTTTCAATATCATTTTCTAAAAAAAGCATTTTATTATTTTCATCCTTAATACACCTCACTTGAACTATGTCTTTACTTCTCCTATCTCTTTGGTTGGCTAACTTATACATACATCTTTCACCTTCTTTGGTATATAATCTATTGTATAAATCATTAAAAATAAATTTTTTTGCATCATATCTTACTTTCTTAGAATCTCTAGACCACTTTATATCTTTCCCAATTCTCAGTTTTACATCTAAACCAAGTTTTATAATAATACTTCTTGTTTTTATCTTTTCTTGCACTCACTCCACCCAACTATTCTTATTAAAGAAGCTTTTCCTTTTGATTCTCCAAGCACATCTTTAGCAACTTGCTTAATTTCACTATTTTTTCCCACATAATGTTAGCTTCTTCATGAACATCCCAAATTCTAATCTCTTGTAGCTTGCTCTTAAAATATTTTTATTTGTGTTCTTTAAGTGTCCCCATCTAATTCTAGGACAATAATTTGGTTTATTTTTTCACTTACAACCTTTCATCTTAAAATCTAAAACTTCGATCTTTGGGTACTTAGATTTTCACTTGGAATGATCTTTACAATCTTTACAATCTAAATGATCTATTTTTCTTATCAAAATAATCAATATGTGTTTTATTAGATCCATTTTATAAGTAATAATATGTTCATCTCTTTTCTTAAATAAAGTGTTAGCAACTACAAAATCATAAGCTAAAGCAAAATCTAATATAGTCTACCTTCTTCATTAGTCACTCCAAATCCATAACCACCATGAATACTTTTTAAAATCTTACCACTCTACCATAATTTCTCTCCAATAAATACTTTTTTCAAGGTATCTTTTTTTGTGTCCCTCTAATTCATTCCAAAATTTTCTTTGTGCTTACCACCAAAGCTAGAGCACTTATAGCATAATAATCAGTAACTACATTATCCTTCAAACTTTTATCTAAAGATTTAAAACCTACTACCAATCTCCTTGGCCTTCTCACCAACCATTTAGTTTCTTGAACACATAAAATATTTATCTTTCTATGATAATATCTATAATTCCATTAATTTACAGTAAGAATTTTATATTCCAAGATCCTAACCTAATTCTAATTTCATGGACTAACTTCTTTTGCCGATCCATAATGTGAACCCTTGTTATTTAACCTTAGATCGTGGTCTACATTTTCATGTATTCAAATATCTGGTAGTTCTTAGGGGCTACATTAACCAATGATTTAAAGGATTCATGTCATATGACTATTTAGACAAGTTTTCTGTTGTTACTACCTAGCATGATCCTCCACTTTTCACATATACATATATCTTATATATTAATATATTCGTTTTAAACACACTTGAAGTATGAATTTGCATGAATTTTATATCAAAAATTAATTTCATTTCACATTTGTACACATGTATAGGTATGTAGGAAACTATACAAGTACGCGCCTTTGTTAAACCAGTGAAGTGAGATTATCTAGGATCTCCTTAGGGGTACTTAAAGCCTCGTGTTCCCGGGATGTCTAGACTATATACTTGTTAGCCCAAATATACATATAAACATAACTAAACATAAGGTCAAAATTTTGAAAGGTTGTAAGTTATTATTCTTTTAAGCATGAAAGACAAGCAACTTTATTTTGCTTTATTATTTATAATAAAATTTGCCAATCTAAAGCTTCGATCTAAATTATTTGGTTAATAGCTAGCATATGAACAATAATTAAAGAGAGAAAATAATTTAAAATTTATTAGTGATAATAGCCACACCATATATTTATATCTTTCCACATCATGAAATCAAATGCAATATATTCCTTTTTTAATTTTAAACATGAATGTATGAAATATATGGAATGTAAATTTGTGATAATTGAAATAAGATAATTACATTATCAGTTGATCCATTTGGCTTCATTAAAACATAAGAACAATCACATTAAATAACCATACCTTAAGCCTAATCAAAGTTTTTTTAGGATTTTAGTTTTATGGTTTTGAGTTATTTAATCCTAAAGAGGAGAAACAATTATTAGTGTTCAACCCATATCCATGTTTGTTGTCAATAAATTTAAAGAGAATTTAAGTGGCTTTTATGAATTAATTTAGTTTGGCCAATTAATAACCCATTTCATTACCCTCCCAAAAATCTCTTAATTTGATTATTTATTAAACAAGAGCCCACAAATCATGATGATATGCTCGAAAAATAAAATCTGCAATGTCTTGAGGATTCTAATGCAATTAAGCTAATTATTTTTATAATTCCCCACACCAATGGAGAATCATAATTTCATTAAAGATCCTTATATTAACTAAGCACATAAGGAGGGTAAATTAAACATATTTTTATTAAATGAGTTAATTATGATGGTTTTTTCAGCTAACCATTAAATTAATTAATTAAGCATCTTAAGGGTAATCTTAAAAAGTAACTAGGAAATGGGGTCATAATTATTTTTATTATCCTTATTGTTATAATGATTAATTAATACTTTTTAATCAATTTCATAATTTTCTTAATCTTAAAAATAACTTAATTGCATAAAAGAGATAATTTGGTTTAAAATTTTGATTCTTTTAATCCAGTTGATAAATTAGCCCAACCAAACTATGGGAGATAGAAGTCAACTCATATATTCAATATGTCAAATCTCAAGTTAATTAACCAAATTGATTAGGGCTTAATTAAGGTAAATAGAAAAGTTTTAAGCCCTAATTAGTCACTATTTATTAGATGAAACCTAGGGATTTTATTTTTCTTAGATTCTTCTCTGTTTAAGCTTTCCATAGAGAGTTTTATTTTTATTTTTTTATTTTTCTACAATTTGTTATAATTTTTTTAAGTTATGTGTAATTAAAGTAATTAATTAATTTTTAATTAAATGTTAATTTAATTACTTTGTAATTTTGTGTGATCCAGAAGGTCTAATTAAATTTTAAAGATCTTTGATTTTTATTAAAGTGATTTGAATTATTTTGATGAATTTTCATAATTTTATAATTTTTAATTATGTATTTATGTAAAAATAGCCAATTGCCTTCAAAAATTAATAACTGTTAAACTAGAACATTTAGCATTTTCTAAACTAATTAACTTGAAATTTCTATGATAGGTAGGAAAGAACATTTAGTTTCTTTTCTAAAATTTTCAAGTTGATTTGTTTAATACTTTAAGAATAATTAATGAAATATAGATTTCACTAAAACTCAAATTACTCCTAAAATACACATATGAATTTGGGGTTTTTAGGTTCATTGGATTCCTCTTTAAAAGATGAATCCATAAAGCCCTTATTTCCATTTTTAGGTTTAGTATTTTCATTTTTCAAATTTTTCAATATTTTGGGTCAGATTTAATGGAATAAATAAAAAGATCTAATCGTGACCATCCATTTGATCCGAGTAAGATGAACGGCCTGGAGGTTGTCTGCCTCATGGGAGGCATACCAAAAAGGGTTAGATGAATGAGATATATTCAAATATCACCGGATCTCATGATCTTTCAATGATCTAAATCGATAATTGCTTTATTTCACATTGGGGAAGTGAAAGAAAAAAAGTGCAATGGGATCTAAGGAAAAATCCTAGATTTGTACAAATTTTTCACTAAACAAAAAAACCTATGGTTGATCTATAGTTTATAAAAGTTATCTCACTAAAGTGAATGTTTGATGGATACTAGATCTCCTCGGATCTCCTCCTTTGCCTCCCTATGGAATGCTCTGACCGCCGTGCACCACCACATTGCTAGAATTGAAAGCTCTTAGACTTAGAGACAAGAGGTGGGGAGAGGGTTTTCTTTGATTGAGAGGAGTGCGTGTGTGATTTTAGATTTTTTATAATGAAAAGAAAAGGGGTGTGTAGAAAACTCTTTTTTTTTCCTTCATGCCCTCCCATGTGAAGCAAAATAAATAAATAAATAAATATATATATATATATATATATATATATATATATATATATATATATATATATATATATATATATATATATATATATATATATATATATTTTATATATATATATATATTCTTCTCATGCTCACATCCCTCTTTATTCTCTTATGTTTGGCATACCCTTTCCTTTATTAGGTTTAAAATTTTGAATGAATTTGGTGTATGGGGAGGTGAGTGAACTCAATTTGGGTTATAACTTGAGTTAACTCAACTTAACCCAAATTGTGTTAAGTTGGGTTAAATGAGCTTTATTTGCCCAATTGATTTAAGGTTAAGCTTAAACTATATTAAAATAATTATTTATAATACCTATAACTAGTTAATGTGATTTAACTTAAGCTTGAATTTACCCAATTTAACCTAAAATAAGTCAAATTGGGCCAATTTAGGTTCACATGGGTCCGTGGGCTAAATTGACCAAATTATAAAAATCGAACCCAAATGAGAGTTAAATTGAGTTTAGTTAAAATTTAAAAGTGATTTAAAATGATTAATTTGGTTTAATTTTTATTTTATTTTTATTTATTTTAATTTTGACTTGATAGGTTCATATAGGCCAATTTGGGTCAAATTGACCAATTGACTAAATTGGCTAAATTGGGTGTCATTGAGAGTTGAGTCTTATTCAATAATTAACTTAAGAATAATTTTAAGTATTGATTTAGTTTAATTTAGGTTGAGTTAAGTTTTGATTTAAACCTATTTATTATCCAAATTGGGCTTAATGGATTAAATTGAAGTTTACTTGGGTTAAATGTCCAATTTGACCCAAATTAAAGTGTGTTCAAGCTTCAATTATGTTTGATTGAATATTTGAAATGAACTAGAGTAATTGATTTTAATTTAGACATATTTTGTGCCAAGTTGGGCTTAATGGGCTAAATCGCGATTTACTTGGGTCAAATGACCAATTTGGTCAAATCAAACCACCCAAGAAAAGTTTAAATTATGGTAAAAATATAATTTTAAAGTATTTTGGGGATTTAATTTAAATTTATTTAAATTTATTTTGAGTTTAGTTTCAATAGGGTCGATTCAAGTTCATTTAGATTAGGTGACCCAATTAGGCCATTTGAGTCATCACTAGATTAAGCATTAATTAGTTTAGTATTCAATCATATTAATTTGCTAAATATAAGCATTTAGAATGACTTAAATTGAACAAATTTTGATTAGTTTAATTTTTGGCTTGGTGGGGCCCACATGGATCAACTCTATATCAGACGACCTGATTGACCACTTTGAACCCCATCTGGATATTTTTTTTAGGTTCATTTATACTTATGTATTGATTATGTGCCTTTAGTTTGGTTTGATTTGATTTAGTTTTGATTTTACATAATTTTTTTTGAATTTAGCTGATTTTTAGCACAAATGGTTTAATTGAGTTAACCAAACTCAATTTCCTTAATCCAAGTTTAGTTGAATTTAGATTTCATTATGGTGAGCTTTATAATTTTCTTCAATTTTATTTTGTTTTCTGACTGGCAAGTCAATTTCGATTTGGATGGTAGTTGCATATAGCCACGGTGGATGCATATGTATGTGGTTGCCCCAAACTAGTGGATTGATTCCTACAACTCCTTTCTCCGCATTATGGTTTCCAAATATAATTATTTCCTTTCTTATAGGTACTTGCATTCAAGATATTTGCAGGTGTCTTCTTTTATTGTAGGTTCTTGCTAATTTTTTGTTGGATCAAAGCTCCTTTACTCCCATAAGGGATGGTAGTAGATATACCTGCATGCAAAGGTTTGCTTCTTTGTTTATTGGGGTTTCTATTTGCTTTTGTTGTGTGAGTTTTGTACTTAGATAGGGATTTTACACTTTAGGTTGATTGTAGCTCTTTGAGTGGTAATCTTAGAGTTTAACCCCTTTAAGGATCTTGTAACCTTTTTATTTGAGCAATAAAATTCCCCTATATGGGGTTCCCTAAAAAAAAAGTCTAAGAGGAGGGTTATCAAGCTCATTAAAGGTGAGGTCAATACTTATAATTCAATAACACATTAGTATAGAAATACACAGAAGGATTTATACAAGAAAGGACAAGCAGGCCACCTGAGCTTAGATCTAAGTGCTCTAGCAATAGGCCACCTCGAGCTTATATCTAAAGTGCTCGGCATAAACTAAGAGCTCGACCTAAATCGAGGAAAGTGAGATATGTTGGTTCACTTCGCTAGAGAATGGATCAACCCACTCTTTGAATTACAACCGCACAGGTGCTAACACCTCTTATGATTTAAAATCAAGTAAGTTACTCTTATGTAAATGCAATATACCTTTATCGTTATATATTTGAAAAGAATCTAAAGTCCTAAACTCACTCCCTAAAAGACTAGATCATCTTTGGCATGAATAAATGACTTGGACTAATGCAACAAAACTTATAAATTTTTATATCATTTTGACTCAATAATTTTGGACAAAGGCTTGGCAAAATTTATGCCTAAATGCATGATGAAAATAGGTTATGAGCTAAATCAATGAGAAGGGGTGTTCTCCACTATAAGGGATTACCCTTATAGTTTAAACCTATTCCCAATCCTGAAAGAATGAAGACCTCCTATTTACAAGAATGAAATAATATGCATGCATGATGTTATAACATAAAACCATTCAGCTAAGAAGTTACTAAATTTTTTATTTCTTGATTAAAATCACAGGCCTTAAAGTGAGGTTATGAATTAGTTAAACTTTAATTAAAGTTATTAGTTTTGGTAGAAAATTTAATTTTTTTTTGATGAGCCTATCGAATCTAAGCCACACATCAAACAATTATATTTCAAGAACCTATAAAGCATGTCATTTCTATTGCACAATCAATGCAAACAAAATAATAACAAATTAAACACTTAAAAGAATAAAAGGCCGATGTGGTTAGGTACTATCGCACACCCTAAAAAAGAAGAGAAGTTGGATAGCTGAGTCCTACCCTTATACGACCTGGATTACAATTAAATTGCAATATAAGAAAAGCTATAAGTGGGTCTTCAATTCTTCATCTTTACCTTCACTTCATGGATTGGAACACTTTAGGCTTGGTTGGTATACCTTCTAGCCATTGCTCATCCTAAATCCCAGAGCTCTAATCTTAGTCCTATTGCAAAATTACATTTTTTATGTAATGAAAATATAACTACACTTGGAAAATAGAAGTTAGCTAACACACCAAGGAGTTATATTTCACACATTTTGATTTAGCACCCTGCCTTAGGTAACCAAGCCCACCTATCCTAATGGATTATGCTTAAGGATTTACGCAACACCTGCAAGCAAAAGCATTCATAATTTTTATTATTATAGCAATCCTTTAAGCATAATCTCTTGAGAAAGCATCATTAGTTTAACAAATAATGCCCTATCATCAAGACTAATGCACAAATAATCTTAATATCCAATCTAAAATATTACGTCACAAAAATAAGAAAATCAATACAACAAAACAACCTAACTTGGCCTAGGATCATTGACCTAACATTTTAGCATGTGAAAATTGGGCTAGTGTGGTAAGTCTATACAAGGCTTTCTTAGGTTTAAGTCTTGATTTCATTTTGAGATTTGTTTAATTTACCATTGGGTAGATTCACTTTAAATGATTTAATTGATTTATAATTTAAAATAACTTTTTGATTCTTTATAATGACTCCACCACACCTATACAAATAAATATAAATACTATTTTTTTATTATCATACATATTTTATTTTATTTTAAAATATAATGAAAATTAAAATAAAAATAAAAATAAATTCTCAAATTACGCTTATGTTCAGAATCTACCTCAATGAACTCTGCGAGCTTCCAAGTATTGTAGATTGAGAGGACCTAAAATAAATATTTTTAATTAATAGATTACTGAAAAAAGATCATGACCCGAAAAAGAATGAAATATATTATAATTAGGAATGCAAGCCAAATTCATGGTGGTCCATAAAATTATTAGTAAGAAAACACCCACTCTATCCACCAGTCACGAAGGAGATTTCTATTAACTACTATTGCTGGTGTCAAGAATTAGAAATGATGTACTTTTGAAAATTTTGTGTCATATATATATATATATATACTCTCCTCGAATGGACATCACGGCATTGAGAGGAGCTAAACCGATGAGACCCATAATCCTACGCATAAAATTTAATTTATTTTTTATTCAGATGAATATATCACAATTTTTTTTTTTAAATATTAGTATAATATATTTATCGCATAAAATTCTAAGATTTTGAGATCTAATTAGTCAAAATTTTGATTAAGATATTTGAAATGTTTATAAATATGTATTTAGATACACAACAGATTTGGGGTGTACCATGATAATAATTTCATATTAATAAACAACTAAATAATTTTTGGTTTTTCTAAACTCATTCAAAAAAAATAAACATGATAAATTTGTGTCACAATTATTTTTGGAAAAAAATTTTGGATGAGGTTGAAAAACAAGTTAACAATTTTACAACAAACTAAAATATCATAAACCTAACATCATATTTTATTGTAATAAGGATGTAACATGATATGATGAAGAATTACAAAACATAAAGTATTAGAAACAAAAAAAAAATCATGATTTATAGATTTGATCCACTGCATAATATTATTCAATATGGGCGAAAATGCATGTTGATAAAATTTTTAATCTCGAATCGGTTATGACTTGACTCATTTATATCTCTCCCATGCTATAATGGTCACTAATAACACTTAATTCCGACAATTTTTATATCTCATGAAATAACTTTTTTTTTACTAATTAACATTCAATTGCTATCACGGTTGCTTTCAAGGCGCTAATTTTTTTTTTTTTTTCTAACGAGGTGTCCCTCTGTCGCACTTACTTTGTGGTGTGACTTGGGCATGAAATCCCAGCAAAACAGCACCACAGTGCTGATCTTTTTCTTTTCATTAAGGTAGTGCACCCGCTCACGAAATCGAGCTTGGAGTACCGCCAGTCACCAACTAAGGAGGTGGTAGCTAATTAATTACAAGGTCTCCGCCTCATGAAATAACATTAAAGCTACTCTATACAAGGTGGGGAAGGTAAGTGGGGACGTCGTGTGGGTGATGAATGTGGTCTTCCATGGATTAATTCAAACATCCCCATAAGATGGGTGGGGTGTTGGGTATACCATTGCAAAAAAAAAAAATCACTTTCACTTTCACTGGGCACACCATTAATTAATTACGACTGTGGTCTCTGCAGCTCGAATTAACATTAAAGTGGTCGCGGTCACTTTTGGTGATGTTGAATGTCTAGCGGTTGATCCGTAATTCAAGATCTCATTATAAAGAGAAAATATGCGTGTCATTACGTCGAACTCAATTATTGTCATTTTTTCCCCGTTTTAGTGGTTAGCAACATAACTGTAAAGGGATGGCGTATTCATCTTTGGTTACACTTTGATAGCATCGTTGGAATCGGGAGAAATTTAAAAAATATATAGCAGTTAGGGTTTAGGGTTAGTTTTTTCAAAATGAGCTCAAAGAAATAGAAAATTCATTTCCTTTTCAAAAGAACCATGAACATGGAGAGCGTTGAAATAGCGACCAATTTGAGGATCATTAAATAGAAATTCATGTAATGTTTCTCGTGCAATTTTCTATGATTTGTTAGTGATATTCTAGTCATAAGAGAATATGTTCATTCCATTAGAAGCAATTTGGATGCTTTTGTTGAATTTTGAGTTTTAGTATTATTTTTTCATCTACTCTGTGCCTCTTTGGAGGTCTGAGCATTTAGGGACTTCTTTTTCTAGTATATTTTACCTATTTCTTGAGATAATGTTCATTACATTATAATGGAAGCAATTTGATGGCTGTTTGGATGATTTATGTGAGCTTTTGCATCTCTCTGTCCTTTTGGAGTGAGCATTTAGAGACTTCTTTTCCGGTTTATTTTACCTATTTCTTTTGATTATATTTAGGCCATTCCAATGGAAGCATTTGGATTTGTTTGGGTATTGGTGGGTATTTTTACGTACTCTGTACCTCTTTGGAGGTCAGATCATTTAGGACTTCTTTTGCCAGTTTATTTGCCTACTTCTTTTGATTATGTTTAGGGCATTCCAATGGAAGCATTTGGAGGCCGCTTGGATGGTTTGGGGGGCTATTTTGCATCTGTACTCTCTGTATCTCTTTGGAGGTAGATCATTTGACTTTTGAGTTTATTTTCTACTTCTTTTGATTATGTTTAGGGCATTCCAATGGAAGCATTTGTTGGATGGTTTCTAGGGGTATTTTGCATCTACTCTGTACTCTTTGGAGTAGATCATTTAGGACTTCTTTTGCCAGTTTATTTTGCCTACTTCTTTTGATTATATTTAGGGCATTCCAATGGAAGCATTTGGAGGCTGCTTGGATAGTTTGGGGGGGTATTTTGCATCTGTACTCTCTGTACCTCTTTGGAGGGTACAGATCATTTAGGGACTTCTTTTGCCAGTTTATTTTTCCTACTTCTTTTGATTATGTTTAGGGCATTCCAATGGAAGCATTTGAGGCAGTTTGGATGATGGTTTCGGGGTATTTTGCATGTACTCTGTACATCTTTGGAGAATTTTAAGACTTCTTTTCTTAGTTTATTTTGCCTACTTTTTTTTTTGATTATGTTTAGGGCATTCCAATGGAAGCATTTGGAGGTTTGTTTGGATAGTTCGGTGGTATTTTGCATCGTACTCTCTGTACCTCTTTGGAGTACGAGCATCTATTTCTTTTTTAGTTTATTTTGCCTACTTCTTTGATTATATTTAGGGCATTCAATGGAAGCATTTGGAATTTGTTTGGATGGTTTGGAGGTATTTTGCATGTACTCTTTGTACCTCTTTGGAGGTCTGGTCATTATGGACTTTCAGTTTATTTTGACTTCTTCTTGATTATGTTTAGCATTCAATGGAAGCAATTTGATGGCTACTTGGATGATTTGGTGGTTTTGCATCATATTTTGTAACATATTTTTTTGTATTTGTTTGGCCAAGTAAATCGGTCAATGTCGCGATGTGAAGTCGTGATGTCTAATGACCCAAATTTGGGAAAACTCCTTGCTTTCTTGTTGAGATGAAACGGAGGCGTGCACCTTTATCTTGTGACTAGGCACATCAAATTGACTTCAGTGTTCGGAAGGACCATATTGGAAACTCAAAGAAATTGAAATCAAAAGATTTTCTATGTGCAAAAGCTAGTCGAAAGAAGTCTGCCAGTCTAAATGGCTTAACAAAATTCTAGAAAGTTGATACAAGAACTGGTTGTCTGGCCATGATTACATTCTCTGTTGATTTGGAGGGGAATTGGATGATTAAAAAATATACAGAAAGTCATAATCATTCTTTGAGCCTGACTACATCTTCAGTTCACAGCATTAGCGATGAAAGGCGTCGTGTTGAAGACAATGATAGAGTATTAGAACAAGCGATGCATTACTATCTAGCGAGGAAGTTGGCGTAGAGAATATCAAGTTCACAAAAGAGATGCTTTAGTTTTATTGAAGAAAAGATCGAGGATTGCGAATGGTGACTAATGCATTATCTGATTGTTTAAGGAAAGGCAAGCAGCAGATGGGATTTTGCATGGGATGTACAAGTTGATGAGTCGGATTGCTTAGTAAGTTTTTTTTAGAGTAATGGCATGTCTAGAATAGAATATGATTGTTTTGGGGATGTGATAATACAAACTATCTCAATAAATATAATCTTGTTTGTGCCCCTCTTGTTGTGAATCATCAAGCAAAATGTATTATTTGGGTAGCCTTTTATCAAAGACAATTGAGTCATTCTAATGGCTATTTCAAACATTTCTTGGTTGATGAGTGTGACATCCTATAACAATATTCACGATCAAGATCGGTATGGCGAGCTATCGAAATTGTATTGCCGCTCATCATAGGTTGTGTATGATGGCATATTTCAAAAGCTCCTTCCAAGGTTCATTGCTTTAATAGTAATAAATAAGATAGTACAAGTGCTATTTTATAAATGCATGAGTAAGTGTGACTCGAGGAAGAGTTTAAGAAGCTTGGTCTGCCATGCTAGAAGAAGGCAATTTGCATGCTCATGCTTGGTTGTCTGAGCCTTATAAGATTAGATCCAAATGGTCCACTGCATTTAGCAAGGACTCATTTTGCATGGGCATCTTATCAATGCATCGTAGTGAGTCCACGAACAATGTATGTCACGGAATATCTAAACCAACAAGTTGCTCACAGATTATTTCTTGGGGTTGGAAAAGGTTATGGAGACATGGCATCGGAATGAACATGATGAAGACTTCAAGTGTAATCATTGTTCTGTTGTTAAGACAGTCAACTAAAAAAACAAGGCTGCTATATTTTATACAAGAAAGATTTACACTATGTTTGAAGAGTAATTTTTGCATGGAGTTAGAGGCCTATCAGTAACTAAGTCGAGATAGCACCAAGTATTTGGTGAAACTTAGAGAATAAAATGCATCAAAAAACATGGACTATGCATTTCGATGGACTACCTAGAAGTAACTTGTACTTGCAAAAATTTGAAATGATGGGATTACTTTGTGCCCTTGTATCGAGTTCTTAGTCGGGAAGATGTTGTCGCATTGGACAAGTATCTTCTCATCGATGGTCTAGAGCAAGAGGATATTTACATTGATAGTGCATACAAAATTAAGAGATGTGGCAAACAGATGGAAACTCGCATTATTTTGAACCACATAAGTCGATATGCATATCAAATAAGCATCAGCCGTGCAATAAGAGGAGGACTATATGCTTGGATCCCTAAAAAATATATGATGATGTTTATAATAAGTGGGAATTCTCCTCGACAAAGCGTTAAGAAGAAGAAGTTAACAACGATAAGGGAAAAGACATCTTAAAGGATCCAGTTAAGCAACGTCCAAAGGGTGTTTCCAACTCAAGGCTTAAGGGATATTGGGTTATATGTGGTTATGTTGTTTAAACAAACATAATGCCCAGAAAGTTGTGATCAAGGTATATGCAAGATTATATAGTCACACCAATGTCGTACAAAAATGAAGATAAAATTAAAAGACTTGAATATTATTGGCTATTAGTGGTCACAGTCTACATAAATATTGCTAGTTATTATCACCAATGTTAAGTACATAGAGTAGTTTTGCATCAGCCACCAAATGTTCTCCATCCGATAATAGCCTCATGGCCATTTGAATGTTGGGGCATTTACATTATTGGCCCACCTTTTTTAAAGATCCATTAATTTATTTTTGCTTCAAAAAACTACTTTCTAAGTAGGCAAATGAGATTCCATTTAGAGAATTCAAAGGCCATTATGCTCTATAGTTTTTCATAAACCATATTATGTATAGATTTGATATAATTTATTGAATCATAATCGATAATGGTACCACCTTCAAGAGCAATAAAATCAACAACTTCACTAGTGGCACAATATATATTGGAGGTACTCGAATATCTACCCATTTGCTAATAGGTTAAGCTAAGGCTTTATTTAAAGAAATATCTTGCATGAATGTACTTGAAAATAAATTTTCATCAAAAAAATTATATTTTCATACTATGTCGGATGGCACATTGAGGGTTAAATTTCTAAGAGAAATTCTTAATTGTTCACCTTCCTAAATCAACCTCAAAATAAAAATTCAAAAATTTCTTTAAAGCATATCTACAGTTTCCCATCCAGTAGTTCTAGCTTAAGATATCTTATGTAATTCCATTGATAGGTTCATGTAAATCCTGTAGCTTCTGATTTTGATTACATTCCTATGACCCCATTTAAGCATGACCTATACTATATAGGTTTAGAGTATGTTATTTTGGCCCCTCTCCAAATAATCACTCTTTAGGTTGGTTAATCACATTGCCATAGTTGATTCAGTAAGCTATACTTTTCTCTTGTAATTCTAGTTTGGAGTATGTCATTCTAACTCCTTCTTAGTGTAGTCATCGCACACCAACGAACTCAAACAAAGTTTAGGGATTGAATTACATTCTTATGACCCCTCTCTTGATTGGCATTCTATTTGGATTACATCTTTGCAACCCCATTTAGGCATTACCTAGACTAGTTAGGTTTGGAGTGCGCCATTCTGGTCCCTCTCCTAGTAGTCACTCCTTAGGTTTGGTAGCCACTATGTTGTAGTTGATTCAGTAGGCTCCCTTTAGCTAGTAAATCTAGGTTAGAGTATGTCATTCTAGCCTTTTCTTAGTGTAGTCATCGCACAACAATAAATCATATATACACCATCAAGTATCCGATGCAATTTCATCTCTGTTACACTTTAACATCATCGCATTATTCCCAAAGGTTAATAAGTCTTGGTGGGAACAAGTCATTCAGACCCCCATAATCTCTTCTTTGGTGAGTCTATCTCTAGGAGATCTCCCCAATCATTACCTTAAGCCCTAATAGATTCAAGTCACAAATCTCTAGGGCTAAATCTTACATCTAAATCCAACATCTCTTGTGAAGTCATTCAAGTTTCGAAGTGAATCCAAAACTTCCAAAAAAAAAGCATAAATCAAATTTTTTCAATCTTCAAAGGTATTACAAACATTCTTATTTGTTATTCTTTAGATAAAGTTGACTAGTTTTGTCAACGCTAATATGTTTGTGTGTTATGTCTAATCCACCACACCTATTGGGGATCTATTTGTTGGCCACTCTTTTAGTGAGGTTAAGATACACAGTTCCTTTATTTAGGAATCTTATCTTAATAATCAGATTTTTTTTACTTAAGAGCTTTACGATACTCTTAGTGATTAAGGGGACACCTAACCCAACTCTAAGGCCAATAGGATTGAACCTAAGGGTTAGCTTTACTATGTTAGTGGAACCCATCTAGCCCCTCCTTAGGCTAAACTAAATATCAACTACAGTAATTCTAGCTTTAAATGAAATCCCATTAAGAACAAATCCAAATTGAATTAGGAAGCCTAATCAATTCAAGAACTCATAAGCAACAATTTTCCCTTGGACAGTCAAAAGCATGCTTCTTCCCTCTCC
The DNA here is from genome assembly GCA_021442155.1 of Cymbidium sinense. NCBI lineage: Eukaryota > Viridiplantae > Streptophyta > Magnoliopsida > Asparagales > Orchidaceae > Cymbidium > Cymbidium sinense. The sequence continues at coordinate 17,382,470 of CM038220.1, read as the reverse complement.
AAACCATGAGCTATCTTACCAACAATATATTCTTATGTTTAGGAAATCTTGTGCTAATCATTTTTGGCTGATGAAGCTTTTTCACAAGGAGAAATTTGCATGCAAAAAGAAAGGTCTTTCAAAGGTTAAAATTTTCTTGTTCAAATCAATTAAAGCCTTAAGTAAGATCTTTTGTTTAGTAGTTATCTTTGCAATTTAAAGTTTATTTGGTACTTAATCTCTTTATTTTTGATGATTGATTAGTCTCATATTTATTTGGTTCACTAAACATCTTAGATCTATTAAAAATTTGTTCTTCTTCAATGTTATCAAAATATCTTATTTAAATATCATGTTATTTATGTGATTTGAGTTAAAATTGATACATCTTGATTAAAATTTTTTTTGTATAATCATTATTATTGTTTGGTTAAATCTTTTGTGCACATAATTTCATATTTTTAAAAGAACCTATTTTAATTGAAAAATCATTAGTATCATTTCATTTTTAATAAAATCATAATGCTGAAAAAGATTTGTGATTGTTTGAAGGAAATATTTTAATTTACTGAAATTTTCTTTCTCCTACAAAAATCACTTGTGTGCTTAAAACTAATCTTAAGGTTTATTTTAAAGGTTCTTCATTATTAGAATCATTTTAGAGCGTCATTTTGAGTGAAACAAAATATTACTTTTACTGAAATTAATTTTAATTTGCACAAAATTTTATTTCATTGTAAAATATTTAATGTGCTTAAAATTGTTTTGCCATATCCTTATTTGAATGCCACATCATCATTTGAATCACATTGAAGGATAATTTTGATTTAAAAAAAATAGAATTCTGCTAGAGTTATTTTTCATTTGTTGAAATTGTGGAAGTTATATTAAAATTATTGAATTATTAAGATTTAAGTCATATAAATTATATTTGATCTTGTATTAACCGACCATTGCCTTCTAGATTTTAATTCGTGCTTAAATTTAAATTAGAACTTAATAAAAAAAATTATCTTTTTGAATTTATTATCTCATATTTAAAGAAAAATTATTTAAGTGGAAAATCAAACAATCTTATATTGCTACATTGAAATTACTTGTAATCTCTCTTGAAAATAAATCTAATATGTGCTAAATTTTTGTTTGTTGTATAGTAGACACTTGCTAATTCTTTTCAAAATTATTTTTATACTGTTCTATTATTTGCATTAATATATTATTTTTTTCAAAAATAAATCTATCATTTCTCAAGAAAAATAAGTAAGACATTTACTTTATCAAATTTATTGTAAGTTGATATTGTATAAAGTGATCATTTTGTGTTGTAAGATCACCTAATCATTTAGGGTAGATTGCTAGATATTTTGAATTTTATTGTGTCAAAATTTATAAATTGTTGCATTTTTCTTTGTGTATAAAAATTATTTTGATTATCACTGTACTCGCCCCATTGTAAAAAAGTATGCGATTGTTGTAGGGGTCATACTCGCTTAATTCTATTAGAATGCAGTTGTAATTTGTTTTTACTGGATAGTTGTTTCCAAGCTTGGGTGGCTAAGTTTAGGATTTAGTCGAACCATATAAAAATCTTGTCCCTATTGTCACTCTTCTCTTTTATGCATTTTATTTTGTTTCATTGTGCTTTTGATTTATTTTTATTTTAAATTAAATTCAGAAACTTCACACCCGGACCCCCTACCTCTTAGGTGACAGTTGCTCTCAAATAGTAGTCAATTAGTGGTGAATATTTTCTCATAACACAAACATTTCACCTAAATTACATACATTTTATACATCAAGAGTACATAAGGTAAGCTTTTTTTGCGTTAAATTTATTTATAAATACAATGACTAATAATTTTGTAATGGAACGTAGCAATCATGCAATTATCTTAATTTTGTATCAGTTTTTTTAGGAATGATGAAAAAGAATGACATAAAAAAATAGTCATATGTCCAAAATACCATAATTTGTCATATATTATAATTAGGAATGATGAAATTATGGTGATCCATAAAATTATTAGGGAGAAATGTTGAATGCCCATTACTCTATCCACCGGTCACGAAGGACGTTTCTATTAAATACTATTCCTTTCAATTTCCCTTTCTATTGAAGGCTGGTGTCAAGAATTAGAACTGATGTACTTTTGAAAATTTTGTGATAAATATATATATATATGTATATATATATATATATATATATATATATATATATATATATATATATATATATATATATATGGATGTTGAATGCCCATCGCCATACATACGCATCGCTGCTTTTGAAATGCATCACGTGTTTGGGCGAAACTCACGAGAACCTACAATCCTTTCATAAAATCATTTAATTTATTTTTATTCAGATGAATATATCACAGTTTTTTTATTAAGTATTAGTATAATATATTTATCGCATAAAAATTCTAAGATTTTGAGATCTAATTAGTCGAAATTTTGATTAAGATATTTAATTTTTTTTTTAATATATATTTCTAGATACACAAGAGAATTGAGGTGTATCATGATAATAATTTCATATTAATAAACAACTAAATGATTTTTGGTTTTTCTAAAATCATTCAAGAAAAATAAACATGATAAATTTGTGTCATAATTTATTTGCGAAAAAAAAATTTTTTTGGATGAGGTTGAAAAACAGCTTAACAAATTTAGGACAAACTAAAATATCATAAAACTTACTCCATATTTCATTATAATAAGGATGTAACATGACATGATGAAGAATTACAAAAAAAAATCAATTTTAGCCATGTTTACTTTCACAGTAAAAGATAGAAGATTTGATTCAGGAATGAAACATAAAAGGCATAATCATTATTCACAAAATGAAATAACATTTACATATTTTCCATCTGCACTCATGGAGCGAAGATGCAAGTTGATAAATTTTTTTTAAGATTGTTATCTGAGTCAGCTTGTGAGCTAATTTAACTCATTTCACTTTATGATTGCTATCACTAATTACCTTTCATCTACTGGCCACTAATTAATTACACTGATGAATTAACTAACATTCAAAAGCTCCCGTGGTTGCTTTTACCGTTAATTAATTACACTGCGTGTGGTCTATGTCCACCTCACAAATTAACACTAAAGTGATATCGGGGTCGCTTTTGACTACCGCGTTAGACTGGTACTAACTGATGCATAGGGGACAACACAATTTGAGATCTCATTATAAGGTGAAGGGCCAAGGGCGTTCTCATGCACTAGCCTTTTTTTTGCTATCTCTAGCCTTCTGAATCCCCGAACTCTTCCAACCAAGAGTTGCTGTTCTCCGCGAGAAGAGAAACTTAGAAGGAAGAGGTTTTCACAGAGAGATGAAATTCGGTTTCTGATTGGGAGCGGAGTACAACAAAGTAAGGATATTTTTGGTATTGGAATTATGATTTTGATCTTTAAATACTATTTAGTTGTTTTCCTGTAAGAGTTTCCCAGCGGATTTATACTCTTCAAGTCTTCAGCTCGAAATTGGAGGCTTGGCAGAGATTAAAAATTGGTTGGGTGATTTGACAAATTATATGATTAATATCTAAAGTTTTTTTTTCTTGAAAAATTATCTAAAGTTATGATTGCTTTCATCATTTTCATTTCCTGTCATGTTCTTTCGTTTGTTGAATGATGGGGGCATAATTTGAATTTTAAGCATAGGAAGCTATTTAAATTTACTATTTTTTAGGAAAAAGAATTATTTGGTTGCACTTCAAATGTAATATTTCCTTCATTTTTTATGTATTTTGAGGTTCTTAAATCATGTTTCTAAACCGTAAAAAAGAATAGGGTTTCAACATGTTTCATTGATTATTTCTAGGTGCAGTTTAATGTGTAAGTGATTTTGCCTCTTCTCTTTTTTATTTTATATTCATATTTTTAGTACGAAAAATTAGGTAGGGATTTCAAGAGTTATTTTACTGATTATAACAATCTAATTTCTATCTTATGATTTAAATTTAAATATAAGATCATAAAATAATGTATTATGAGATAAAAGCGATGAATAATAAAAGAAACAATAAAAAAAAGAATTGCATAGATTTTATGCGGGAAACTCAGGATGAAAAAAGTCATAGGCATATTAGAAAAATTCGGGATGAAAATTTGATATAAAAAAGATTACAAGCGGAGAGTGTTGGCACATATGACCAAATCGAAGAAGAATTTGATTCCTTCTACAAAGTCATGAGGTATTTATAAATTTTCACAATTTATAAGAAAATAACTTATGAGACGTTAATAAAGTTAGAGCACACAGATTGCAATCTAAATGCTATAATAAGATCAATCTAACGGCAGAAATCTTCAATTTTTTGTATGAGGAATATCTTCTTAAAGAAAGTGAAATTCACAAAAAATTCAGGATGCAAATTTGACATAAAGATAATTAAATCGAACAAATTTAGTAAGATTATAAACAATAGAAAATTTTGTCATCCTTGAATAATATTGCAAAGATAGTTAAAAATTAATGTGGTTCATTCATTTGTAACCCAATTCTTCAATTTGTTTTGGATTAGCCTCTAAAATTTGATATCTTTTTCAATTTTTTGGTGATAACAAACTAATTCCAACAAGAATAAAGTTGATTCTAAAAATTTTATTCCTAAAGCATGTAGCTTACAAATAAAGTTCAAGCTCAAGATAGGTTAATCTAAGATTGATGAAGGCAAAGACATAGAATTTTCACTAAATTACTATGTCAAATAAAACTTAGATAATATTAATACTAGATATACCTTCATTATATACTGTAATTCTAACAGAGAAAAATAAGAGAAACTTAATGTAAATAATATATTTTTTCAATATAAGAATTATTAAATATAATTTGATTAATTTTGGGCATATCTTCATATGTATGTGGATAAATAGGTTATGGTGATATTCTACAAATAATATTAATGGTTTCAATGATTTGTTTATCATGGATCTTAGGATTTCCATTATCAAGAGGCTAACAATCTAAAGATTTCTCTTATAAATACTAACAAAATGCCCTTGCTGAATAAAATATTTAATCTCTTCTTTCAAATAGAGATATCATTCAATTAAATTCCCTCTTCATTGATAAAAAAATAATAGGACTAGTATCCATTGTTAAAATTTTTAGTGGCATAAGCTCTAAATATATTTAATGGAGTTTAATGATGTGACTTATGCTTGTTAAGAGTATTTATTTTGGTGGAAAAGGATCAACTAGTCTCTAGCCTACTTTTAGTTTCCTTGCGGGGAAAAGCTAATTAATTTATTATTTATTTATTATTATTATATTTTTTTGATATATTATTATTTATTTTTTTACTATTCTTATGAATATTTGTTATTATGAATTTTATGACATAAGAGTGATCAATCTCTTGCATTATTGAAGTAAAAAGATCCAAGGCAATGAACTTCAAGAAAAACATCTTGTTGTTGCCCATAATATATTCCCAAAATTTAATAAGCCTCGAAAAGACTCTTCAAAAGTATTCCTTAAGGTATTTTACTTTATTTTTTTGAATCCTTGGAAGATAGAAAAAGTTGTTGATAAGTTAACAATTTATACTAAATCCTTTTTAAAAATATTGGTAAAATTGATGATGGTGTGGATAGCCATACCAAAAAAATAGAACTTTGTATAGCTTCACTCTTGATAATGGTGAGAAAGACCTCATAAAGTCATCAGAAAAGGCTTATTAAATATTATTATGATCATGTAGTAGTTGATATGCTACTAAGAATAAAGGTTTCAAAAATAACAATTGATAATAGATAAGTTAAACTCTTCTAAAATTGGGATGCTAAAGAATTATATCATTTAGAGGTAGTGACAATTGAAAGCTTCAATGAAAGGTATGCTCATTTTTACTTATCAAAAGAAACTCTTCTTAAATAAGGCATCAAAGTTCATCTATTATGATATCATGAACATTCCTAGAATGTTCAAACTATATATTTGTTAATTCATATAATATGCATATAGATATGAATAATTGGATGAAATTATAAGAATTTTAAGATACTTTAGATATAGGTAAGAATAATTTAACCTTAATATATAACTTACTACAAATCTCAATGTACGTGCATTTGTTAGACTAGGGAAGTGAGGTAATCGAACATTATAGGAAAATCATAGATTTTTGGCGGACAAAAATCCGTTGGTAATTTACTTTTATGAGAAATTGCTACTTCACGGTAAGACTTTAGTTGGAAATGATTTTCAGACAAAAAATATGATGAAAAAGATTTTTTGGTGGCTTTACGGTTAATTTTTAGTTGAAAAGCTATTCTAGAAGAATAGGCAGACATGCGGTCTTCAAATGCTGCTGGAAAAGTGAGAAACCTAAAATTTTTCGACAAGATCATTTTTGCTAGACTTGTCTACCGAAATGTTTTGGTGAAAATGGTATACCAGAAATCTACTAGAAAAGGTCTTGTTAACAAATTTTTGGTGGTTTTTTGTTTGCCAACATATCGATGTTACTGATAGAAAATCTGCCAATAGTTCACCGGAAACTTGACAAAAATGAAAAAAAATAGAGTTTCCTATAAGTTCTAATTTTTGCACCTACAGAAGAATCATAAAATAACTTTATAGTTCTAATTCATAATAACATACACTCAACATCCACATAAGACTAATATATAGTTAATCTGAAGCATTTCAACTACCTCATTCTAGTTTTTAGAAAACATTAAAATGAACTATTAGTTTCAAAACACTTTAATGAAATAGTCTAAAATATCAATATCTAAACAAATTATTTACATATAAAAATAAAGTACAAATAAGAATTTATTGACCTCACTTTTGAAGTGAGGTTGACTACCATTCCTTAGTCTAGGTTCATAGGCACTAAGACACTCTAGTGCTAAGACACTCTTAGTGATTTGAGAGCACTAATCCCAAGCCTAAAGACTCAGGGTCTAGCCATATAATCATACCTTAGCTTAGGATAGTCCTAAACCCAATCAAACCCCATATCAAACCAATCTCTTAAACCCAAACCAAATGGCTTCAAACAAAACCTCAACTAATATCAATTTATCCTATCCTTAATTTGACCCACCTTGACTCAATTTGATCAAGTATTTAAGTTGACCCAACCTATTTAGATTCTAAAGGGCCCATATTAACCTTAATTAATTTTGACTCATCAAATTCATTTAAATCTTAAGTGAGCTCACTTAAACCTTGACTTTAATCCAATTGAACTAAGTTAAGCTAAGCTAGCCCTTAACCAAACTTGACTCATTTGAACTCCATAGAGATAAAACCCTATTCAATTTGATTCAAGTCAATTTGATTTAATCCAATTCTCATGATTATTCTAGACATCCAATCAAACATTCCAATTCACTCCAATCCATATAATCAAGCTAATTGGTTCAATTGACAAAAGTTGAAGCATTTGACCTAAAGAGTTCAAATAAATCAAAATTCAATTTAACTCAAATTGATTACAATCAAGGTTATCAATCAAATGTAAATTCATCATTGAGCATTTCTCAATATTCAATTGGTCCTAATTGAACCCAAAATTGGTCAAACCAATACCTCCAACCCCTTCCAAAATGATTGTTGATCAATATTGATCATCCAATTGCAATCAATTGAATTTAGCTAGGTCAATTTGACCACTTAACCCAAGTTGACCCAATTTGTCCTAAAGGGCCATATTAGGACAAATCTCATTCCAATTCAAATTGCTTACAATCAATACCTCCAATCAATCTTAAATTGATTATTGAACACCCTTCAATCATCAATTAAAGCCAATTTAACTAAACTAATCCAATTGACCCATTTAGCCTATTTGACTAAAGGATCAAATGAAACCAAAATTCATCTTAAATTAAATCAAAACCTCCAATCATTTTCAAATGATCAACAAAAATGAATCAATTTTCCCAATTTGGTCAATTTAACCAAATTGGTCAACTTGATCCAATTTAACTTAAATAACTGACATGAGCCAAATCCAAATCCACTTCCAATTGGGTTAAACTAATCACTAATGAATTTGAAATGATTATTTGAACATAATCCAAAATCCCTCTTCACCCAATTTGGTTAATTAGTCAACCTAATCCATTCAAACCCAAGTTGATCCATATGGGTCAAATTGAGACAAACTTAACCAAACTTAGCATGACTCATCCTTAGGTCTCCATTGATCTGCCTAACTAGACCCAACCCAAGGTGAACCTGGTTCAGCCCAAGTTAAGTGAACCAAGGTTTTCAAATTAGATAAAAACACAAAGTAGGAAGGTCCAACCCGTCTTTTTGTCTTTTGCAGCCACCTTAGCATGCTTTAAGATCTCCCATGGTGATTAGATCTGACCCAAATTTGTTGGGCTCAGCCATTGACCAAGGTGAGGGCCCTCTCACCTTAGTTGACCTTTGCCTCAGCTTAAGGGACTTATCCCCATCACTACTGGCCACCAAATTTACTAAGCCATTAGGGGACCTCCACCTCATCAGTCCCTTACCATTTCTAAACACCCTGACTGGTCGGATAGCTGCCATGGCTTGAACTAACCCTTTTGGTTATTTCACATACTCTCCTCTCATATTAAAACTCAACAAGCATGTCCCTTAGAGAGACCTGAGTAGTCCCCAAGCATTCCCAAAGCCCCTTATGCCCTTATTCAACTCATCCCTCACCGAGCCTCCACTCTGTCCAACCACACCAAACCCAAATTAAATGTACCCATACTTTCCCCTTGCTTCGGTGAGTCAAAATGAATTGATTCTCAATCAATTCAAGTACCAGGAGGCATTTAAATACTAACTCCGATGAGCTTCATGTGCTTGGTCCGATAATCGATGGAGAGGTAACTTGTGAACTTCTTAATAGGGCTTCTCCTTATGGTGTTTAAAAATATGATGATGGACACCACACAAGATCTTAGTGGTACTTATTAAAATGATGAATACAATATCAAGGAATGATATACTACCTAGAGGTAGAGATATCACCCTAATAATGGACTCAATCATCTAAAATGGATCCTAAGGCTGATGGGTCTATATATACTAAAGATTTTTTTCTTACTTCACATGGATAAAGTTAAGTAGGGTTTATTTTAAGTCAGGTTCTTAAGTTTCCTATAGGGGCAAGCCTCTATAGTTAATTACATCTTAGGAGGTGTGAATCTTATTAGAATACTCGATTAAAATGATTTAGCTTCTTTGATCTTTATTGATTTTGATATCAAAGGATTGGTAAACATTGAAAATCAAGTGGAAAATGATGACAGTTCTTAATTGATTTCAAAGAAGGTTAAGTAGGAAACACTCATGATATAGGAAGCCTAGTGAGAGTTTCAGTCGATCATATTATTAGTTTTACATTTTTAAAGTAGAGAATTATAATTATTTAAATTAATATTTTATTAGAAAGTTAAGATTTATTATGGTGTTTTAATTTAGAGTCGTAAGGACACCACACATATCGTAGGGGGTATTTATTGAAATGATTGAGTACGACATCTAAAGGATGATGTACTATCTAGAAAGATAGAAATATCACCCTTTAATGGACTCAATCACCTAATAATGACTCCTAAGATAGATGGGACTACATATATATACCAAGAATATTTTCCCTACTTTATATGGATAATTAAAGTAGGGTTTATTTTTTATGTCGAAGTTCTTTAGTTCCCTATGGAAGCAAGCTTCCATAGTTAATTACATCTAAAAATGAGAATTTTATAAGAATACTTTTTTAAAGTAACTAATGTCTCAAAAATTTCAAAGGTAGATAATCAAAGAATTAATCATTTTTGAAAGTAATTGGGGGGAGCTCAAATAGCAAGAGTTCTTAGTAAATTCTAAAGGAGAATAAGTAAGAAGCACACATGATACTAGGAAGCCAAGTGAGTGCTTTTCACCTTATAGTAAGACTTTATATTTTTGAAGAGAGAAAATTATTTATTTGAGTTGAAATTTTATTAGAATACTAGGACATAGATTCCAACAACACAAGATTGTGAAAATGCCTAAGAGGTGAGGACTTATACTCATAGCAAAGGAGAAACAAGAAGCCTCTGAACCTATATCTAGAGTCATCTAGCACAAGATAAGAGCTTGACCTAATTCTACTCGGGGGAATGTGATATATTGGTTCACTTTCACTAGGGAGAGGGGACCAATCTAGACTCTTCTGCACTTACAACCACTTGGAGTGACTGTCAGCTAACTCCTACTATGATGGAGTGCAAATTATGAATAAAGAGACTAGATCATGATGGGTGTGTAAATTAGGACATAAACTGATGTAATAAAATTTACATATTTTATGTCAGTTTGACTCATCATTTTGGGCTCAAGTTTGGGAGAGTTTATGCCTATATTGATGATGAAAAGTGTTTATGGGCTAAATCAAAGAGAAAGGGTGTTCTACACTATAAGGGATTGCTCTCACAGGTCAAACATGTCCCCTATCAAGCAAGAGTGGAGATTCCTTATTTGCTAGAGTGAAATAATATGTATGCATTATGTTATAACATACAAACATACAACTAAAAGGGTTACTAAATATTTTATTCTCTTGATTAACTTCGTAAGCGTTAAGATGAAGTTGTGAGTTGCATAAATTTTTTTTAGTTAGAGTTATTAAATTGGGGTAAAAATTTTAATTTTTCTTAAAGTTCTTATCATATCAAGGCCACATAGAAAACAATCACACTTTAAGAAACCTATAAAAAAAGCTTGCTATTTCTATTATGCAATAAATGTAAACACAATAATTAAACATAATCACATAAAAGAATAAAAGGGGTGAAGAATGCAGTACACCGAAAAAGAAAAGAAAATGAGTAGCTGAGCTCTACCTTTATACAGTATAGATTATAATTTATAATGAAAATAAAGCTATGTGCTTATTTTTTATCTTTATTTCTTGGGTTGGAGTACTTTAGGCTTCACAAGGCCTCCTAAATCTATGCCTTCTATCCACTACTTATCCTATTGCTCATCCTAAACCCCATAACACTAAATCTAATCCTATTACAAAATTATATTTTTGTAAGAGAAAAATATAACTACACCTGTAAAATAATGATTAGCTTAACAAGCATGCAAACCAAGCAGTTGAATTTTATACATTTGGACTTAGCACCCTGCCCATGAGTAACTAAGCCCACCTATTTTAATGGATCATGCTTAGAGACATAAGCAGCACCTGTAAGAAAAAGTATTTACATATTATTATTATTATTACAATGGTCCTTTAAGCTTAATCCAGTCTACACACAAAAAATCCTAACATTCAGTCTAAAGCGTTACATCACAAAATAAAATATATCACCACAAAAATCATCGAACTAACCTAATACTAAGATCGGTGACCTAGTATTCTAATATGTGCACTAAGGCCAAGTGTGGTATGTCTTAATTGGACTTTAGAGCTAGGATTTTATAATGATTGAATGTTCAAATTCCTTATTAATGGTGGTTATACTTTAAGTTGTTTAAAGTTTAGATAAGATTTTAAATTATATATCTTCTTCTTTATTACTTAATTATAATTTAATATTATAAAGAGAAGAAAGAGAGTTGATTCTCTTTAATCCCTACTTTAGGTTGATTCTAAAGGATGGAATTTAATAACTTTTAAGTCTTTTAATGAAGCATTCATGAATTTTAATTAGACCTATATTTGGATATGACTTAATGAGTGTTATTTAAACATGAAAGATATCTTAAGATTAATTAAGTCAAATAATAATCAAATGAGTAATATTTTGTCATCTTAGCTTCATTATCAATATACATCACTATTTTATTTTACTTTATTTTGATCGAATGCATATACATGTATCATATATATATATATATATTTTTTAAACACACTCGATGTATGAATATGCAAGAATTTCATTTCACATTTATATACATGTATAAGGATGCAAAAAATTATACAAGTACGTGCATTTGTTAAACTAGGGAAATGAGGTTATCTAGGATCTCCTTAGGGCTACTTAAAGCCTTGTGTTCTTGGGATGTCGAAACTATATACTTGTTAGCCGAAATACACATATACACGTACATAAATATAAGGTTGAAATTAAGAAAGGTTTAAAGTTATTATTCTTTTAAGCATGAAAGACAAGTAATTTTATTTTGCTTTATTATTTATAATAAAATTTTCCAATACAAAGCTTTGATTTAAATTATTTGATTAATAGCTAGCATATGATTATTAATTAAAGAGAGAAAATAATTTAGTATTTATTTGTGATAATAACCACACCATATATTTATATCTTTCCACTTCATGAAATCAAATGCAATATATTCCTTTTTAAATTTGAAACATGAATGCATGAAATATATGGGATGCAAATTTGTGATTATTGAAATAAGATAATTACATTATCAAATGATTCATTTGGCTTCATTAAAACATAAGTAATATTACATTAAATAACCATACCTTAAGACTAATCTAAGTATTTTTAGGATTTTAGTTTTATGGTTTTGAGTTATTTAATCCTAAAGAGGAGAAACAACAGTTGGTGTTCAACCCATATCCATGTTTGTTTGTCAATAAACCTAAAGAAATTTTAAGTGGCTTTTATGAATTAATTAAGTTTGGCCCATTAATAACACATTTAATTACCCTCCCAAAACCATGATAATATGCTTGGAAAATAAAATTTGTAATGTCCTAAGGTTTCTAATGCAAATAAGCTCATGTTTAATAAATTATTTAATTAAGAAGATTAAGCTAATTACTTTTATAAATCCCCACACCAATGGGGAATCATAATTTCATTAAAGATCCTTATATTAACTAAGCACATAAGAAGGGTCAATTAAATATATATATATTTTTTATTAAATGAGTTAATTATTATGGTTCATATTTAAATTTCATCTAACTATTTAATTAATTAATTAAGCATCTTATAGGTAATCTTAAAAAATAATTGGGAAGAGAGGTCACAATTATTTTGATTATCCTTAGGGTTATAATGATTAATTAGCACCTTTTAATCAATTTCATAATTTTCTTAATCTTAAAAATTAGTTAATTGCATAAGAGAGATAAATTGGTTTTAAAATTTTGATTTTTAATCCAATTGCTAAATTAGCATAAGAAAATTATGGAAGGTAAAGGTCATTCGATATATTCAACATGTCAAATCTCAAGTTAATTAATCAAATGATTAGGCTTAACTATTATAATTAGTAAATATTTTAAGCCCTAATCAATCACTATTCATTAGATGAAACTTAGGGATTTTAATTTTTTAAGATTATTCTCTATCTAAGGTTTTCATAGAGAGTTTATTTATATATTTTTTATTTTTCTAAAATTAGTTATGATTTTTTAAAGTTTTGTATAATTAAAGTAATTAATTAAATCTAATTAAATCTTAATTTAAATACTTTTCTAATTTAGTGTGATCTAGAAGGTCTAATTAAAATTTTAAGATCTTCAATATTTATTAAAGTGATTGAAATTATTTTTATGAATTTTCAATATTTTATAATTTTTAATTAATTATTAACTTAAAAATAGTCAATTGCATTCAAAAATTAATAACTCATAAACTAGAAAGCTAATTAACTTAAAATTTTATGATAGGTAAAAAACATTTAGTTTCTTTTCTAAAATTTATAATTTTATCTGCTTTAATATTTTAAGAGTAATAAAGGAAATATAGATTTTACTAAAATTTAAATTACTACTGAAATATAAATCCGAATTTGGAGTTTTTAAGTTCATTGGATTCCTTTTGAAAATATGAAGCCATAGAGCCCTTATTTAAATTTTTTGGTTTAGTATTTTAGTTTTTCTAATTTTTTTAAAATTTTGGGTTAGATATAATGGAATAAATCAAAAATGAGATCTAATCGTGGCATCCATTCTATCCGAGTATGATGAACGGCCCAAAGGTTGTCTCCCTCATAGGAGGTAGACCAAAAAGGGTTAGATGAATGGGATCTATTTAAAATATCATCAGATCTCATGATCTTGATGATATAAGTCGAATCGCTTTATTTCACATCAAGGAATTGAAAGAAAGAAACTGCAATGGGATCTAAAGAAAAATCCTAGATTCATGAAAATGTTTCACCAAATAAAAACACTTATGGTTGATCTAATGTTTAGAAAAATTTATCACTGAAGCCCATGATTGGTGGATACTAGAAGATCTTCTCGAATCTCCTCCTTTGCCTCCCTATGGAATGCTCTGCCTGTCGTGCACCACCACTCATTGCTAGAAATTGGTGGCTGTTAGACTTAGAGGGCACAAGAGGTGGGGAGAGGGGTTGTCTTCTGGTTGAGAGGAGGTGTGTGTGTGTGTTATTTTTGGTATGTTATCATGAAAAGAAAAAAGGGTGTGTAGAAAACTCTTTTTTTTTTCCTTCATGCCCTCCCATGTGAAGAAATCTTTGAACATTCCCACTTAATTTTCCTAAATACTCAATTCGTTGATAATCTAACTGTGAAATCTTTGAAGATATTTAGACTACTTTAATCAAGAGTTTTTTTAGGAAATGCTATTTCCGAGGACATAATTAACCATGGAGGCTTGCCTCCATAGGAAATTAAAGAACCCGACATAAAATAAACCCTACTTTACTTTTTCATATAAAGTAGGGGAAAGATCTCTGGCATATGCAAAGACCCATCATGCCTTAGAAGTCTTTATTAGATGATTAGGTCCATTGTGGGGTGATTTTTCCATCATTTGAGGGTACATCATACCTTAATGTCATACCCGATCACATCAATAAGTACCTCCTAAGATTTGTGTAATGCCTGCACGACTCCAAATTAAAACACCACAAAACTCTTCCTAAATAAGGCATCAAAGTTCATCTATTATGATATCGAATGTTCCTGCATTGTTCAAACTAGATATACTTATTAATTCATATACATATGCATAAAGATATGAATAATTGGATGAAATTATGAGAATGTTAAGATACTTTAGATATAGGCAAGAATAATTTAACTTTAATATATAATTTACTACAAATCTCAAAGTACGTTCATTTGTTAGATCAGGGAAGTGATGTAATCAAACACTATAGAAAAATTGCAGATTTTTTATGGAAAAAATCCGTTGGTAATTTACTTTTCTAATGAATTGCTACTTGATGATAAAACTTTAGTGGAAATGATTTTCGGCGGACAAAAAATCAGATGAAAAAGATTTTATGGTGGCTTTCTTGCTGATTTTCAATTGAAAAGTTATTCTGGAAGAATTAGTGGAGTGATAGTTTGAAAATGCCGCAAGGAAAGTCAGAAGCCAAAAATTTTTTGACAAGATCATTTCCGGTAGACTTGTTCCCCAAAAATATTTGGTGAAAATGGTCTACCAAAAATTAGTCAAAAAAGGTCTTGTCAGAACATTTTTGGTGGTTTGCTAATGCCTCGTATTGATGTCACTGATAGAAAATTCAATAAAAGTCCGCTTGAAACTTGTATAGAAATGAATAAAATTAGAGTTTCCTATAAGTTCTACTTTTTGCACCTACAAAAAACTCATAAAATAACTTTATAGTTTCCTAATTCATAATAACATACACTCAACGTCCACATAAGACAAATAAACAGCTAATATGAAGCATTTCAACTACCTCATTCTAGTATTTTAGAAAACATTAAAATGAACTAATAGTTTCAAAACACTTAAATGAAAGAGTCTAAAATATCAATGTCTAAACAAATTATTTACATATTAAAATATAGTACAAATAAGACCTAATTAACCTCACTTTTGGAGTGAGGTTGATTTCCCATTCTTTAGTATTAGGATTTATCTAGGCACTAAGACACTCCTAGTGTTAAGACACTCTTAGTGATTTGAAGAACACTAATCCCAAGCCTAAGGACTCATAGGGTCTAGCCATATGATTATATCTTAGTTTAGGATAAGCCTAAACCAAATCAAACCAATTTTTTAAACCCAAACCAAATTGCTACAAAGTAAACATCAATTATTATCAATTTATCCTATCCCTAATTTGACCCATCATGTCTCAATTAGGTCAAATATTCAAGTTGAACCAACCTAGCCCATTTGGATTCTAAAGGGCTAAGATTAACCTCAATCTAATTCAACTCATCCAAATTCATTTAAATCTTAAGTGAGCTCGATTAAATCCAATTTGGCCTGCAAATTAGGAGAAATCTCAATCCAATTCAAATTGCTTACAATCAATACCTCCAATCAATCTTAAATTGATTATTGAACACCCTTCAATCATCAATTAAAGCCAACTTGACCAAACTAACCCAATCAACCCGTATAGCCCAATTTGGCCTAAAGGACCAAATTGAGCCAAAATTCATCTTAAATCAAATCAAAACCTCCAATCACTTTCAAATGATCAACCAAATAAGAATCAATTTTTCATTTAACCCAATTTGGTCAACTTGATCCAATTTGACCTAAATAATTCATATGAGCCAAATCAAAATCCACTTCCAATTGGATTAAACTAATTACACTAATGAATTCTAAATGATTATTTGAATATAATCCAATAGCCCTCTTGACCCAATTGTTCAATTAGTCAACCTAACCCATTCAAACCCAAGTTGACCCATATGGGTCAAATTGAGCTAAACCCAACCAAACTTAGCATGACTCATCCTTAGGTTTCCATTGACCTGTCTAACTATACCCAACCCAAGGTGAACCTAGTTCAGCCCAAACTAACTGAACCAAGGGTTTCAAATTAGACAAAAACTTAAAGTAGGAAGATCCAACCTCTCTCTTTTTCTTGGGAAGCCATCTTAGCATGCCTTGAGCTCTCCCATGGTGACTAGATCTGACCCAAATTTGTTGGGCTCAGCCATTGGCCAAGGTGAGGTCCCTCTCACCCTAGTGACCCCTTGCTCGACTAAGGTCCCCATCACTACTGGCCACCAAACTTACTAAGCTATTAGGGGACCACCACCTTATCAGTCCCTTGCCATTTCTAGACACCCTCACTGGTTGGATGGCTGCCATGGCTTGAACTAACCCTTTTTGTTGGTTCACATAACCTCCTCCCCCATTAGAACTCAACAAACAAGTCCCTTAGAAAGCCCTGAGTAGTCCCCGAGCATTCCCAGAGCTCCTTATCCCTCAACTATTGGCAAGACAAGCTCATCCCTCAACTTGAGCCTCCACTTTGTCCAACCTCACAAAAGGCAAATTAAACCTACCCATACTTCATCCTCACTTCAGAGAGTCAAAATGAATCAATTTGAGTACCAGGAGGCATCCAAAGACCAACTCCGATGAGCTTTATGGAGGCACTTGGTACAGAGGACAATTGGCGGAGAGACAACTCATAAACTTCTCAATAGGGCTTCTCCTTGTGGTGTTTAAAAATATGATGATGGACACCACACAAGATCTTAGGGGTACTTATTTAACTGATCAAATATAGTATCAAGGAATTATATACTACCTCTAGAGGTAGAGATATCACCTTACAGTGGACTTAATGATCTAATAAGGGCTCCTAAGGCTGATAGATTTATATATAATAGAGATTTTTTCCCACTTAACATGGATTAAGTAAAGCAGAATTTATTTTTAGATGGATTCTTCAGTTCCCTATAGGGGCAACTCCTATAGTTAATTACATCTTAAGAGGTGTGAATCTCCATAGAATACTCTTGATTAAAATGATTGGCTAGCATCTTTATGGATTTTAAAGCTTGATATTAAAGGATTGGTAAACACTGAAAAATCAAGTGGAAAAGTACAAATGAAGAGAGTTCTTAAAAAATTTTGAAGAAGGTTAAGTTGGAAACACTCATGATATAGGAAGCCTAGTGAGTGTTTCAGTCTATCATATTATTGGTTTTATATTTTTGAAGTAAAGAATTATGATTATTTAAGTTAACATTTTATTAGAGAGTTAAGACTTATTGTGGTGTTTTAATTTGGAGTTGTAGGGACACCACACAGATCTTAGGGGTACTTATTAAAATGATCGAGTACGACATCTAAGGGATAATGTACAATCTTGAAAGATATAAATACTGCCTTATAATGGACTCAATCACATAATAAGGACTCCTAATATAGATGTGTCTACATATATATATATATATATATATATATATATATATATATATATATATATATATATATATATATATTATATATTAGAGATATTTTCCCACTTTATATGGATAAGTAAAGTAAGGTTTATTTTATGTTCAGTTCTTTAGTTCCCTATGAAAGTAAACTTTCATAGTTAATTACATCCTAGAAAATGAGAATTTTCTAGGAATACTCTTGATTAAAGTAATCAACTAATGCCTCCAAAGATTTTGAAGGTAGATAATGAAAGAATTAGTCATTTTGAAAAGCAATTGGGGTGAGCTCAAATAGGAAGAGTTCTTAGCAGATTCCAAGGGATAATAACTAGAAAGCACACATGATACTAGAAAGCCTAGTGAGTGCTTCAATCTACCTTATAGTAAGGCTTTACATTTTTGAAAGTGAGAAAATTGTTTATTTGAGTTGAAATTTTATTAGAATGCTAAGACTTAGATTCCAATAACACAAGATTATCAAAATGCCTAAGAGGTGAGGACTTATACTAATAGCAAATAAGAAACAAGAAGCCTCTGAACCAATATTTAGATTGCTCTAGCACAAGATAAGAGCTCGACCTAATTCTACTCAGCAGAATGGGATATATTGGTTTACTTCCACTAGGGAGAGTGGACTAATCCAGACTCTTTTGGACTTACAATCACCTAGAATGGATGCCAGCTAGCTCCTCTTACGATGGTGTACAAATTATGATCTAAGAGACTAGATCATGATGGGTGTAAAATTATGACCTAAGCTGATACAATAAAATTTACATATTTTATTTAATCTTGACTCATCATTTTGGACTAAGGCTTGCGAGAGTTTATGCCTTTGATGATGAAAAGTGGTTATGGGCTAAATCAAAGAGAATAGGTGTTCTCCATTATAATAGACTACTCTCACAGGTCAAACCTATCTCTTATCGTGCAAGAGTGGAGATCTCCTATTTTCAAGAGTGAAATAAAATACATGCATGATTTTATAACATACAACCATACAACTAAGGGGTTACTAAATCTTTTATTCTCTTGATTAACTTTCTAAGCTTTAAGATGGAGTTGTGAGTTGCATAAAATATTTTTAGTCAGAGTTGTTAAATTGGGGTAAAAAATTTAATTATTTTTGAAGAGTCTACCGTATCCAGGCCACATAGCAAACAATCACACTTTAAGAAACCTATAAAAGAGCATTCCATATAAATAGAATAAAATTATCGACTACCATTACACCAAAAGAAAATATGGGAAGAAGCTACCTTTTTACAACCTAGATTACAATTTATAATGAAAATAAAGCTATGGGGTGTCTTCAATTCTTCTTTTTTTATCTTTACTTCTTGGTTTGGAGTACTTTAGGCTTCACATGGCCTCCTCGATCTATGTTTTCTAATCACTTCTCATCCCACTATTCAACCTAAACCCCAAAGCACTAATTATAATCCTATTACAAAATTATATTTATATAAAAGAAAATCTAACTATGTCTGCAAAATAAAGACTAGCTTAACAAGCATGTAAACCAACTAGTTATATTTCATACATTTGGACTTAGTACTTTGCCCATGGGTAACCAAGCCCGCCTATCCTAATGGTTTTGCTTAAGGACTTAAACAACACCTACAAGCAAAAGCATTTGTATTTTATTATTATTACAATGGTACCTTAAGCATAATCCCCTACGAAGGAAATCTTTAGTCTTATTTCATCCTAACATATAGTTTACGCAAAAACAATCCTAACATTTAGTTTGAAGAATTACACCACAAAACAAAACACATCACCACAATAGTCGTCGGCCTAACCTAATACTAAGATTTGTGACTTAGTATTCTAATGTGTGCACTAAGGCCAAGTGTGGTATGTCTTAATTAGACTTTATAATTAGAATTTTATAATGATTGAATGTTCAAATTCTTTATCAATGGTAGTTATACTTTAAGTTATTTAAAGTTTTGATAAGATTTTAAATTATATGTCTTCTTATATGTTTCTTAATTGAAATTTAATTTTATAAAAAGAAGAAAGAGAGTTGATTCTTATTAATCCCTACCTTAGGTTGATTCTAAAGGATGAATTTTTATAACTTTTAAGTCTTTTAATGAAACATTCATGAATTTTAATTAGACCTATATTTGGATTTGAATTAATGAGTGTTATTTAAACATGAAAGATATCTTAAGATTAACGAAGCCAAATTATAATCAAATGAGTAATGTTTTATTATCTTAGCTTCATTATTAATATACATCACTATTTTACTTTACTTCATTTTGATTGAATAGATATACATATATCTTATATATTTATATATTTATTTTAAACACACTTGAAGTATGAATATGCATGAATTTTAGATCAAAAATGAATTTCATTTCACATTTGTACACATGTATAGGGATGTAGGAAACTATACAAGTACGCGCCTTTGTTAAACCAGTGAAGTGAGATTATCTAGTATCTCCTTAGGGATACTTAAAGCCTCGTGTTCCTAGGATGCTAGACTATATACTTGTTAGCCCACATACACATATAAACGTAACTAAACATAAGGTTGAAATTATGAAAGGTTGCAAGTTATTATTCTTTTAAGCATGAAAGACAAATAACTTTATTTTGCTTTATTATTTATAATAAATTTTGCCAATATGAAGCTTCAATCTAAATTATTTGATTAATAGCAAGCATACGAACAATAATTAAAGAGAGAAAATAATTTAAAATTTATTAGTGATAATAGCCACACCATATATTTATATCTTTCCACATCATGAAATAAAATGCAATATATTCCTTTTTTTAATTTGAAACATGAATGTATGAAATATATGGAATGCAAATTTGTGATAATTGAAATAAGATAATTACATTATCAATTGATTCAATTGGCTTCATTAAAACATAAGAACAATCACATTAAATAACCATACCTTAAGCCTAATCAAAGTTTTTTTGGATTTTAGTTTTATGGTTTTGAGTTATTTAATCCTAAAGAGGAGAAACAATAGTTAGTGTTCAACCCATATCCATGTTTGTTTGTCAATAAATTTAAAGAGAATTTAAGTGGCTTTTATGAATTAATTTAGTTTGGCCCATTAATAACCCATTTCATTACCCTCCCAAAAATCTCTTAATTTGATTATTTATTAAACAAGAGCCCACAAATCATGATGATATGCTTGAAAAATAAAATCTGCAATTAAGTTACTTATTTTTCTAATTCCCCACACCAATGGAGAATCATAATTTCATTAAAGATCCTTATATTAACTAAGAACATAAGGAGGGTCAATTAAACATATTTTTATCAAATGAGTTAATTATGATGGTTTCATATTTAAATTTCAGCTGACCATTTAATTAATTAATTAAGCATCTTAAGGGTAATATTAAAAAGTAATTAGGAAAAGGGGTCATAATTATTTTGATTATCCTTATTGTTATAATGATTAACTAATACTTTTTAATCAATTTCATAATTTTCTTAATCTTAAAAATTACTTAATTGCATAAAAGAGATAATTTGGTTTAAAATTTTGATTCTTTTAATCCAGTTGAGAAAATAGCCCAACAAAATTATGGGAGATAGAAGTCAACCCATATATTCAATATGTGAAATCTCAAGTTAATTAACTAAATTGATTAGGGCTTAATTAAGGTAATTAGAAAAGTTTGAAGCCCTAATTAGTCACTATTTATTAGATGAAACCTAGGGATTTTATTTTTCTTAGATTCGTCTTTGTCTAAGCTTTCCATAGAGAGTTTTTTTTTCTAGAATTAGTTATAATTTTTAAGCTATGTGTAATTAAAGTAATTAATTAATTTTTAATTAAGTGCTAATTTAATTATTTTGTAATTTTGTGTGATCCAGAAGGTCTAATTAAAATTGTATGATCTTTGATATTTATTAAATTGATTTGAATTATTTTGATGAATTTTCATAAATTTATAATTTTTAATTATGTATTTATGTAAAAATAGCCAATTTCCTTCAAAAATTAATAACTGTTAAAGTAGAACATTTAGTATTTTCTAAACTAATTAACTTGAAATTTCTATGATAGGTGGGAAAGAACATTTAGTTTCTTTTCTAAAAATTTCAAGTTGATTTGTTTAATATTTTAAGAATAATTAATGATATATATATATATATATATATATATAGATATATTTCACTAAAACTCAAATTACTCCTAAAATACACATCTGAATTTGGGGGTTTTAGGTTCATTGGATTCCACTTGAAAAGATGAATCCAGAAAGCCCTTATTTCCATTTTTTGGTTTAGTTTTTTAGTTTTTCTAATTTTTTTAATATTTTGGGTCAGATCTAATGGAATAAATAAAAAAGGAGATCTAATCGTGACCATCCATTCTATCCGTGTAAGATGAATGGCCTGGAGGTTGTCTCCCTCATGGGAGGCATACCAAAAAAGGTTAGATGAATGAGATCTATTCAAATATCACCAGATCTCGTGATCTTTCTATGATCTAACTCAATAATCACTTTATTTCACATCGGGGAATTGAAAGAAAAAAAGTGCAATGGGATCTAAAGAAAAATCCTAGATTTGTACAAATTTATCACTAAACAAAAAAACCTATGGTTGATCTAAAGTTTAGAAACGTTATCTCACTAAAGCCCATGTTTGATGGATACTAGATCTCCTCAGATCTCCTCCTTTTCCCTCCCCTAATGCTCATGCACCACCACCGTTGCTAGAAATTGGTGGCTCTTAGACTTAGAGCACAGAGGTGGGAGAGGGGTTTTCTTTTGATTTAGAGGAGGTGTGTATGTGATTTTAGATTTGTTATCATGAAAGAAAAGGGTGTGTAGAAAACTCTTTTTTCCTTCATGCCCTCCCATGTGAAGCAAAAAAATAAAATTATATATATATATATATATATATATATATATCTATGCTCACATCCCTCTTTCTTTATTCTCTTATGTTTGGCATGCCCTTTACTTTATTAGGTTTAAAATTTTGAATGAATTTGGTGTATGGGGAGGTGAGTGAACTCATTTTGGGTTATAACTTGAGTTAACTCAAACTTAAATTAATTAGTTAGGTCAAATGAGCCTTATTTGCCCAATTGATTTAAGGTTAAGCTTAAACTATATTAAAATAATTATTTATAATACCTATAACTAGTTAATGTGATTTAAATTAAGCTAAATCAACCCAATTTAACCTAAAATAAGTCAAATTGGGCCAATTTAGGTTCACATGGGTCCATGGGCTCAATTGACCAAATTATAAAAATTGAACACAAATGAGAGTTAAATTGAGTTTAATTAAAATTTAAAAGTGATTTAAAACTATTAATTTGGTTTAATTTTATTTATTTTTAATTTTATTTTAATTTATTTTAATTTTGACTTGATAGGTTCATATAGGTCAATTTGGGTCAATTGGGTCAATTTGACCAAATTGACTAAATTGGCTAAATTGGGTGCCATTGAGAGTTGAGTCTTATTCAATAATCAACTTAAGAATAATTTTAAGTATTGATTTAGTTTAATTTAGGTTGAGTTAAGTTTTGATTTAAACTTATTTTTTATCCAAATTGGGCTTAATGGATTAAATTGAAGTTTACTTAGGTTAAATGACCAATTTGACCCAAATTAAAGTGTGTTCAAGCTTTAATTATGTTTGATTGAGTATTTGAAATGAACTAGAGTAATTGATTTTAATTTAGACATATTTTGGGCCAAGTTGGGCTTAATGGGTTAAATCACGATTTACTTGGGTCAAATGACCAATTTGATCAAATCGAACCACCCAAGAAAAGTTTAAATTATGTAAAAATATAATTTTAAAGTATTTTGGACATTTAATTTAAATTAATTTAAATTTATTTTGAGTTTAGATTCAATAGGGTTGATTCAAGTTCATTTAGATTAGGTGACCCAATTAGGCCATTTGAGTCATCACTAGATTAAGCATTAATTAGTTTAGTATTCAATCATATTAATTTGATAAATATAAGCATTTAGGATGACTTAAATTGATCAAATTTTGATTAGTTTGATTTTTGGCTTCGTGGGGCCCATATGAATCAACTCTATACCAGACGACCTGATTGACCACTTTGAACCCCATCTGAATTTTTTTTAGGTTCATTTATACTTATGTATTGATTATGTGCCTTTGGTTTGGTTTGATTTGATTTAGTTTTGATTTTACATAATTTTTTTGAATTTAGCTAATTTTTAGCACAAATGGTTTAATTGAGTTAACCAAGCTCAATTTCCTTAATCCAAGTTCAGTTGAATTTAGATTTCATTTTAATTTATTATTTT
Organism: Cymbidium sinense; assembly: GCA_021442155.1. Lineage (NCBI taxonomy): Eukaryota > Viridiplantae > Streptophyta > Magnoliopsida > Asparagales > Orchidaceae > Cymbidium > Cymbidium sinense. The sequence continues at coordinate 17,358,102 of CM038220.1, read as the reverse complement.
ATTTTTTTTTACTTTATTTGAGGTTGTGTACATAGCCACTAATTATTGTATCCTAAGTGCCTAGTTAGGAAGCTCCTAATCTAAGGTCGGAGATCCTAATTTATTGAGATTATGGTGATTATTAACCTCACTTGAGGTTAACAAAAGTTTAGTGCTAGATTAAATCTTTGGTCTAAGAGGAGGGTTGCCAACCTCATTGAAGGTGAGGTCAATACTTATAATTCAATAACACATTAGTATAGAAATACCTAAGAAGTGAGGATTTATACTCATAGAAAAGGACAAACAGGCCACCTCTGAGCTTATATCTAAAGTGCTCCAGCAATAGGCCACCTCTGAGCTTATATCTAAAGTGCTCTAGAATAATCTAAGAGCTCGACCTAAATCAACTCGAGGAAAGTGAGATATGTTGGTTCACTTCTGCTAGAGAGAATGGGAGAATGGACCAACCCCGACTCTTGTAGAATTACAACCGCCTGGAGTGGCCATTAGCTAACACCTCTTATGATTTAAAATCATGTAGATCAGTCTTATGTAAATGCAAGATAGCTTTGTCGTTATATATTAGAAAAGAATCTAAAGTCCTAAACTCACTCCCTAGAAGACTAGATCATCTTTGGCATGAAGAAATGACTTGGACTAATGCAACAAAACTTATAATTTCTTATATCATTTTGACTCAATAATTTTGGACAAAGGCTTGGAAGAATTTATGCCTAAAAGCATGATGAAAATAGGTTATGGGCTAAATCAGTGAGAAGGGGTGTTCTCTACTATAGGGACTACCCTCATAGGTTAAGCCTATTCCCTAACGTGAAAGAATGAAGACCTCCTATTTACAAGAGTGAAACAATATGCATGCATGATGTTATAACATAAAACCATTCAGCTAAGAAGTTACTAATTTTTTTATTTCTTGATTAAAATCGTAGGCCTTAAAGTGAGGTTATGAATTAGTTAAACATTAATTAAAGTTATTTGGTTTGGTAGAAAATTTAAAATTTTTTTAAGAGCCTATCGAATCTAAGCCACACATCAAACAATTATATTTCAAGAACCTATATAGATGTCATTTCTATTGCACAATCAATGCAAATAAAATAATAAAAATAAATCACTTAAAAGAATAAAAGGCCATGTGGTCACTTATCGTACACCCAAAAAAAGAAGAGAAGTTGGATAATTGCCCTACCCTTATACTCACTGGATTACAATTAAATTGCAATACAAGAAAAGCTATAAGTGGGTCTTCAATTCTTCATCTTTACCTTCACTTCATGGATTGGAACACTTTAGGCTTGGTAGGTATACCTTGCTCATCCTAAATCCCATTGCTCTAATCCTAGTCCTATTGCAAAATTACATTTTTATGTAATGAAAATATAACTACACTTGGAAAATAGAAGTTAGCTTAACACACATACACACCAAGGAGTTATATTTCACACATTTTGATTTAGCACCCTACCTTAGGTAACGAAGCCCTATCCTAATGGATTATGCTTAAGGACTTAAGCAACACACAAAAAGCATTCATAATTTGATTATTATAACAATCCTTTAAGCATAATCTCATGTAGAAAGTATCATTAGTCTAACAAATAATGCCTTATCATCTAGACTAATGCACAAAGAATCTTAATATCCAGTCTAAATATTACATCACAAAAATATGAAAATCTACTTGTAGAAAATCGGGCCAGTATGGTAAGTTTATGATCAGTGACCTAACATTTAGTGTGTGAAAATTGGGCTAGTGTGGTAAGTCTATACAAGGCTTTCTTAAGTTTAAGTCTTGATTTCATTTTGAGATTTGTTTAATTTACCGTTGGGTGTTTTCGCTTTAAATGATTTCATTATTTAAGTTTAAGTTTTGATTTCATTCTGATATATTTTAAGTATTTGAATGCTCAAATGAAGTCAAAATTAGGAGATCTTGGGCTTGTTAGATCCGGCTCGTCAAGATGCTCGATTTAACAATAAACACTCCATATTTAGGAGCTGACTAATATTGCAAAGTTTTCAATAAGCGCTTGATCTGGGTTAGTCTTGACTCAGAATCAGAATGCTTTCGAAATCAATATTCATGCTTCAACTAGTGCAATTTTCAATGTCATATCATTTCTAAACCATAAAAAAGATATAGGGTTTCAACATGTTTCATTGACTACTTCTAGGTGCAGTTTAATGTGTAAGTGTTTTTTCCTCTTTTCTTTTTTATTTTATGTTCATATTTTTAGTACGAAAAATTAGGTTGGGATTTCAAGAGTTATTTTACTGATTATAACAATCTAATTTCTATTTTATGATTTAAATTGTAAGCATTTTAAAAAATTTTTGTTTATTAAGTAATGCAGATAAGGAGATTAACCTTCCTGTCATTGATGATTGCTTTTAGCAGTTTAGCTATAAATAATAAAAGCCAGTAATGGCTCTTACAAATTCTGATTTATTCATTACCTTAACACAAATTAGAATTTATGATCATCTTTCCTTGCTTTTGCCACTTCAAGAGCAAAAAGTGGGCATCATAAGTCATACAATCCTTAGGTACCTAAAATTCTAATCCCTAAAATGAAATGCGTACATGAAAGTTTGAAATATTTTCCCAAAAAAAAGCCGAAAAAATTAAATTGCAGATAAAAAAGCTTTTTTTAAAATGGAATTATTTAATTGATCTTAGTAATAAAAGTGATTTCCTCTTTGTATATTTCTTTTCGGGAATAAAGAGAGATGGGAAGGGGCAAATTGAGATCAAGAGGATCAAGAATACCATCAATTGCCAGGTGACTTTTTGCGAACATTAGAATAGTCTTTTAAAGAAAGCCTATGAGCTCTTAGTCCTCTACGATGTAGAAATAGCCTTAATTGTCTTCACCACATGAGGTCGCCTATATGATACTCCAATAACATATATTTTTCCCAAATGAGAATATTTTAGATACACATTTATAGAGCTAGTTTAGGTTATGATAAAGAATTTTAAGGATTAGGAAAGAAAGAGCATAGTCTACACATAACTTGGTGCATTAGCCGCTTATTTTCCATGAAATTAATTTTTCCAAAAAACTTTTGCCAATTTATTTTCCATGGCATCAAGAAGCTTTTATTCAATTTTATTGCCTTTTATTTTGAGATGGTTTGTATTTGATCTTTTTTTTTGTCTTTTGATATTTAACGAAACAAAAATTTAGTTTTCATTGATTTATGCATAATTCACATTATTTGAATAAAATGCCCAATGACATATTTCATGATTTGAAGTAATTTTTTTGGAATTTAATATAGGTCATATCTTCTAACCCCATGCCAAGCAACAATATTTGGGGTGTTAAGGAGAGAGGCATTTAAGAAAGAGAAAAATGATGCAGACCACATACATAGTGGGTGAGAGGAAGAAGGGAAAAAGTAATCAACTTGTAGAGGAAGATACATGTGATCTATGACTATTCCCATAAGAACTCAATCCTACCAATGTCACCATGATTGAGACCATTGTTGAAAATGTATAAATCAATAAACAGCTATAGTCAAGTACTGATAATGTGGTTTTTCCTTTAACACACACACACACACACACACACACATATGAATTAGTCAAGTGTTGCCCCTCCTTATCTTGGCTTAATTTGGTGACTTAGATTGGATTAACTTAATGGATATATTAGCAACAATTTGTATTCACAAGTTCAAAATGTGTGACTCCATGAAACATATTAGTCATTTTGTAAATTTTGAACATATTAAATGTTACAATTATGTAATTATCTTAATCATATGTTAATTAAGTTTAATTTAATTTTATTTTGTTTTATTCGATTAGTATTAAATGATTATGTTGAATTGGTTTATTAATCAATTTAGTTTTTTTAGTTTATTCAATGATTAATTAGTTTCAGCTTTATTTATACTCATTAAGGGTATCATATGATTAAGATTTCCATGCTTAGTGTAGGTTTAGTTATACCGGTTTGACCCATGTTAAAGTTTCCTAGATTTGTTTAATTGTAAGTTTGATTTAAGATTTAATCATTTAATTGAGTTTTATTAACTTAAATAGGTTTAATCATATTTAATTTAATTTTTTCTAAGGATGATATTATTCTGATTTGAGGTTTGATTAATGATTGCTTAAGTGCTATTTCATTTTTGGTTTTGGTTTGATATTTAAATTGTTTTTAGATTATATTTTAATTAACTCCTTAATTGATTAAACTCTACTCTTAAGTGTTTGTTTGGGGTTCATTAGGATTCAGAAGATCACATTATTTTCTTAAGAGTCCTAAATATCAATTGAAGTGATTTAAGCCATTTTTGAAGATTTTTGTAAATTTTTGAATTTTTATTTGATTTATTTTATTAAAATCGACAATCTAAACTTGAAAATTTAATTTCTCCCATTCCAGAAGACCTTTACACTTGAGATGTTTATGGTAGGTGTGTTATAACTTTAGTTTCAATCCCTAAAAAGTTCAAGTTAATCTGATATATATATTTTTGGTTTGATTAATGAAATATGATTGTCACTAAAACTCAAATTAAGCTCAAAATACTTAGTAAAATTTGGGTATTTTGGGTTTGTTGGATTCCTCCCAGAAAGATGAATCCAACGAGTTCTTATTTTGTGGCACATGAGTCAACTCTAGGTCAGACAAGCTGATTGAGAACTTTGAACATCATCCGGATTTATTTTTGTGTTCATTTATACTTATGTATTGATTTTGTGCCTTTGGTTTGACTTGATTTTATTTAATTTTTATTTGACAACATTTTCTTTAATTTAATTGATTTTGATCCCAAATAATTTAATTGAGTTAATCAAACTCAGTTACCTTAATCCGGGTTTAGTTGAATTTAGATTTTATTCTAATTTAATATTTTAATTTCTACTTTAGTTGAGGTTGTGCAATTAACCACTAATCGTAGTATCCTAAGTGCCTAATTAGTAAGCTCCTAATCAAAGGTTGAAGATCCTAATTCACTGAGGTTATGGTGGTTATTAACCTCACTTGAGGTTAACAGAACTTTAGTGTCTAGATTAAATCCTAGATCTAAGAGGAGGTTGTCAACTTTATTAAATGTATGGTCAATAGCACAATACTCCAATGGATGTGTCCTTTAGAAAACTATTGAAAAAAACTATCATAATGTAGAACTCATCATTTTGCATCATCGAGGCACTGTACGACAATTGCTAGGTGCTAGCTTCACTATCCCCAAATATTAAATACCATAAAATATTATGCCATGGCATTAGAAGACTAGGTGTCAGATTGACACCTATACATATTAAAACATGAACTTACACCATTTCAATAACAATACACATATAATACTTTAAACATGATTAAATATATCATATAATACCAATTATAACACATAAAGCACATATATAAAGTCTCCATTATGATCTTCATACATTAAACTTCATGTTCTCCTGAAACTCCTCCAAGCTCGTGAATATAGTCCATTTAGTCACTTGATTGGGATCTTGTGCCACTTTATTTTTTTATGCTTTGAAGTTAGTCCATTTCCTTATTTGCTTGGCACTTTGTGCCACATCAATTCCCTTTGACCATGAAGAACTCTTATCCAAAAAAGTTAGAGTGGAATGAAATTGGTGTTGGAGTATATGTGGGTGTAGGATCACCAAATCCCTCGAACGATTGGCCACCATGCTCCAACCTAAAAGTTTTCACTCAAGTTTTTGCACAAAAATTAGTTTAATCTCTCCATTTAGTCATAATAACAGCTCATATAAGTACAATACTAGAAGAAATGCATCCTTTGGGAGAAAACCATACAAAAAACTATCATAACACAGAACCCATAATTTTGTAGTGCCACAGGGCGTTGGCTTCTTTGTCCCCAATAATTAAATTCCTCAAAATGTTGCACGATGGCACTAGAAGGCCAGTGCCAAGGCACCACACAAATACACACACACACACATACACACACACACACACACAAAGATATATATTAATAGAATAACTTATACGATTTCAACCACAACACATATACAACACTTAGAAATGATAAAACATATTATCTAGTACTAATTACAACACATAAAACACATATAAAAAGTCTCTTTAGTGATCTTCATGCATTAAACATCAAGTTCTCTTAAAACTCCTTCTCCATGATCATGAATATAGTTCATTTAGTCACTCAATTAGGGTCTTGTGCCAATTCATTTCTTCAAACCTTGAAGTTGGTCCACTTTCTCATTTGATTTCCATCTTATTGCACATCATGTGTTATCTTCTTAAAGAGGAGATGAGTAACAATATAACCTCCTAGGCAAGACATAAATCAGTTCATCATCCCCTGACTAAAGGATGACATAATTTTTTTATATGACATACTAGAGCCATGCACTAGAAAAGAAGCCTAATATGGAGCTCTAATTCGATCTAAACTAGACCATTGTGATTGGAATTAGAGATATTAAAATCTTAGGCATTCATAATTAGTGGTAAATCAAATCACCAAAACCTATAAGGTTCTCAAGTCCAAACTTCATCAATATCATAAATACACAATAGTTATTGAAATAAATTCTAAATAAAACACTATAACAAAAAGGAGAAAAGTCCATAATTGATACTTTAGCAATGTTCATTAAGGAGATGGCTGGTCTAGGATATGTAATGACCAAGTTCAATCACCTATTGACATGGACTTTATTGATAAATAACTCTTTATTGGGAAGGTTGCCCTCATAAAAGATGATGAAGAGGTTGATTGGAGACAATCATTCATTAACTATTTGTGTGAAGGCAAATTTCTCGTGAGAAATCCCATGCCTCTCAAATTAAATGAAGAATATTATCCTATGCTTTAGTTAATGGAATTTTATATTAGGAGTCATTTGATTATATGTGGTTATGTTGTTTAAACAAACATAATGCCCAGAAAGTTGAGATCAAGGTATATGCAAGATTATATAGTCACATCAGTCTCGTCCAAAAATGAAAGCTAAAATTAAAAGGCATGAATATTATTGGTTATTAATGATCACAGTCTACATAAATGTTGCTAGTTATTATCACCAATGTTAAGTACACAGAGTAGTTTTCCATCAACCACCAAATGTTCTCCATCTGATAATAGCCTCATGTCCATTTGAATGTTGGGGCGCTTACATTATTGGCCCACCTTTTTTAAAGAGCCATTAATTAATTTAGCTTCAACAAGCTACTTTCTAAGTAGGCAAACGAGATTCCATTTAGAGAAGCCAATGGCCATTATGTTCTACAATTTTTTAAGAACCATATTATGTATATATTTGATATAACCTAACAAATCATATTCAATAATGGTACCATCTTCAAGAGAAATAAAATCAACAACTTCGCTAAGTAGCACAATATATATTGGAGGTACTCAAATATCTACTACCCTTTTGCTAATAGGTTATTTGAGGCTTTATTTAAAGAAATATCTTGCATGAATGTACTTTAAAATAAATTTTCATCAATAAAATTATATTTTCATACTATGTCATGATGATGCTTACATTGACTGGGTTAAATTTCTAAGAGAAATTATTAATTGTTCGCCTTCCAAAGTCACCCTCAAAATAAAAATTCAAAAATATCTTTAAAGCATATCTACATTTTCTCATTCATTAGTTCTAGCTTAGAATCTCTTATGTAGTTCCATTGATAGGTTCATGTAAATCCTTTAGCTTCTGATTTTGATTACATTCCTATGACCCCATTTAAGCATGACCTATACTATATAGGTTCAGAGTATGTTATTTTGGCCCCTCTCCTAATAATCACTCCTTAGGTTGGTTAATCACTGTGCCATAGTTGATTCAATAAGCTATACTTTTTTGTAAATCTAGTTTGGAGTATGTCATTCTAACTCCTTCTTAGTGTAGTCATGCACACCCTGAACTCAAACAAAGTTTAGGGATTGAATTACATTCTTATGACCTCTCTTAATTGGCAACCTATTTGGGTTACGTCTCTGCAACCCCATTTAGGCATTACCTAGTTGGAGCTATGTTTACTTGAGTTGGTTGGTTTTACACAAATTGACGTAGATATCCTTGCTGAATGAGCCTCTCAATTTCTTCTTTGAGTTATTTGCATGCCTCAGTAGTATGTCCACTTGATGGAAGTGACAATATTGCTCGATTTCGAATTTGGTTTCAGTGGATGCGACCACTTGATATTTTCTTCATCTCGAATAGCCATTAGGAGGTTAACACGAGATGTGTTCAGTGGCATGTATTCCAATCGTTGATGTGAGGGTCATGGGGGGAAATCACGACTGCCTTGTTGCTTCTTCTGATGGGATTGTTAATCTGTGTTTCCTAGAGCATTCTTTCATTTTCCTACGGATCGTTCAAATTATTTTCGGTGGGCATTAATAGCTTCATCAGAAGAAATTTGCACTTCCAGACGGTGAACCAAGTCGGCGTATGAGTGGACTGTATCTCGCATTAGCGAAGAGTAGAAAGGTCCAGGACGGAGCCCTCCAAGGAAAACACCTCTTAGTAATTCGTGGTATATGTATTTGGCGAAGCTTCTCGAGAATCTCTAAGTATTCTTTAAGTGATTTGCCATCATTTTGATTTTGTTGAATGCCAGAGAGATGGGAGGAATCTTTAATGATCCTCCAGTTTGCAATGAACTGTTCTACGAAAATCTTGGTGAGTTCGTCAAAGGTATGGATGGATCCCCTTGGAAGGGAGTAGAACCAAGTGTGAGCTTGCCCCTTAAGGGTAACGGGGAAGACTTGACAAAGCAGTGTGTCAGGAGCTCATTGGATATGCATGATGGTCCTGTAATGGTCGATGTGTTCATATGGGTCAGTTGCCCCATCATAGGAATCAATGCTAAGCTTGAAACCTAGAATAGGATGTTGAAGAATAGCTTTAAAGTTGAGGACTCCTCAGCCATGGTGAGGGGAGGATGATTTTGTCTTGAAGGTGAAATTCATCTTGCATTAAGCATCATAATTCGCACATATAACATGATGGTCAACAAGAGAGAATGTGTCAAGCTACCGGAATAATTGGTGGATTAGCATGGTTGAGCGCATGATGGATGAGTAGAACTAATATGTCAAGGAGATCAAATCACAGTCTGGAGGAACTTCTGTCAAGGAGATTAGCATTTTGACCTCCCATGGCAAACGATCGATATTGGGGGAGAGATGTTTACCTCGGTAGTGACTATTGTGTTCTTTGCAAAAGTCGGATCATCTCATTTTGAGACACTTCCATTCAGCGGACACAATCTTCTAAAGAGATTCTGTCACTCCTTCACCCACATGGTCACGCATATTAGGGGAGAGGAGTGAGGCCTTGGCATCCTGGGTTTGATTTTGATTTTGAGTGTAAGGGGAGCCGGAGGCTCCGTTGTATCCATTGCCTATTGGCCATAATGTGTGTGTTCACAGCAATTGTGATTGATGGGTTCTTTTCCCACGACAAACCGTGCTAGAAAACCGTAGAGTAAAAGTTTACGCTTCCTTGTTGTGAAATCCAAAGACACACATAGGTATTTTAAAGTGAACAAGAAAACTCAGAAATTTTCATGTGAAAACCTCAAAAAAGGGGAAAAACAGGCTAGCTCAAAAAAGCTTCCACTATGTATCATTTAGTACAAAATCTTCCGATAACGGATTACAATTGTATATGAGAAAGGAACAATGGTATGTAGTCACGTTCGTGGTAACTAGTGGTAGCAGATGATGGACACGACAATGACGATGAAGGTCGATGATGGAGACCGTGAGGTTAACGACGGCGAGGATCGGCCGGGTATGGCGGTGGTTGATGGCGCCAGTGGTGGCACGATTGTGTTTGGAGGATCTTCGCTTTAGGGCTCTCTCTCTCTCTTTGAGCTCCATATGAGGAATGAGGTATTTATAGATTGGAGGAGTGGCGTCTATAAATACATGCAATCCAACCACTCCTCTCCATCTGACTCATGATGATTCCTTTTATCATATGATGTATTTTGTGTATTTGAATGCTCAAATTAAGTCGGAATTATGAGATCTTGAGCTTGTTAGATCCGGCTTGTCGAGACGCTCGATTTGACTATAAATACTCTATATTTGAGCTTTTAGAATTTAACGATGTCCCAAAGTTTCTAATGATATTTTAAGTCTTGATCTCATTCATTTCGATTACTTACTTTTAGCATCAAGATTCGTGCTTCGATTAGTAGTATTTTAAGTGCCATATCACTAATAATAATAATGTTACAATCTTTAAAAGTGTGCTAAGAATTGTGCGTTTCCAACTTGCAGTAGAAGTCTTAGGTTTCCACATTACTTGTAAAGGAGGATTGGGTATATCTAAATTACCTGTTATGGAGACTCTTGGTGTTAGAAGATTTTCTACATGATGGTAGATCATATATTAAACTATTTATTAAGTTAATTATTTTATTAATTATAATTAGAATAAATCTTCTAAAATTTTACAAAAAATTTAGAATTTGTAATTTTATTTAAATTTTTATAATATTTTGCTAACATATTATATATTTAACCATTTTTTTTTTTTTGAGGTTTGTTCACTATAGAATGTCAAAAACCAACGATTGCATAATAGAAAAAATGAAAAACAAATAGTTCTATATATTTTACAATAATTATTTATGGTTTTAAAAAATTTATTTGGGTTTATAGTTTATTTATTTGTATTTATTATTTATATAAAATATAATAATTAGTAATAATATCCAAAAAAATTTATTTAATTTTATTATCAATGATTATTTATATCATTAAAAAGTTTATTTGTTTTTAGATTTTATATTTCATCACTAAATTTGATATTTGCATGTTAAGCCATGTTTGGTCAAATTAATTAATTAGAGTTAGCATATATTTTATTAAATTTTAAACGTGTTTACACTTTTAATTTTACTTAACTTTTTTAAAGTATGTAACTAACATAACTACAATTTTAAAAAAAGTTAGATTTGGAAGCTCATTTAATATATTTGATGGCTAATAATAAATAAAACTATATTATGTACTAATTAAATTTTATCTTAATACTTAATGTATTTGATTTTTTTACATGTGATTTGATATACAATATGATTTAATTTTCTTAAAAAATAAATTTATTATATTTTTAATTATTAAATTTTTTATTTTTAGCTGCCTTTGTAGCTATTTAGGAATTAATTATAGTCAAATTTGGCCATTTGTGAGTTAATTTTTTGGCTTCTTATTATTTTAGAAACTATTTATTTGATTGATCTTATAATCAAGTTCTATGTAAGAGATTATGAAATCATACTTATAAGTGATAGTCATCAAATCACCTCCAAAGTTTGCTCTCATATTCATTGATCGTATACATTTTATATCTTTATTATCTTATTTAGAATAAAATTAAAATTATTTATGCATTAATGATATGTGTTCTCAAATATTATGTGAATTTATTTATGTTATAATCATATTATTATTTGGGCACTTATTCTTTGGTGTTTTCTAAGTTATAACTTCTATTAGATATCTAGTGTAGTCAACTCATGGTTCACTATTTTTTAATTATTTTAATTTACGATAATTAGCTTAAATCTTATAAAATTTTAAATATGTTAGAAAAAATTAAATTTATTTTAATTTTTTTATAATATCTTGTTAACAAATTTATACTTTAACCCTAAAAGCAAAATTTGGAAGTTTAATTACTATATGTTAAAAAAATAATATAATGAAATAGTAATTAATATCAAAAGAAAAATAAAACAAATGTTAATCATTTCAATGCTTTCTTGCCTCTTATGTACATTGATTGCACTAAAATATCTTATAATTTAGTTTTACCTAAGATATTATGTAAATTATACTTTTAACTATTAGATATTAAGTTACCTCCAAATATCAAAAAAAAGTTTTGGCATTGATATCTGTATTTCAATTATAAAGTACTACTTGAAACTTCATTAAACTTGATACAGACATGTCGTTTGATTCAATTAATTATTAAAAATAAATAATTATCACAATAATGAAATTCAATAGACATAAAATTCTCATATTGCAAGTGACACTTAGTTAAGCAAATTACCTGGGTACAGCACTCTTGTAATTATTGGTGGTCGCTGAGATATGAGGCAGCATCTAGCTTAGATTATAAGAAGATCGAAATAATGCCACTCACATCAACATTCAGTACAAATAATTAAATTATCTAAGATCTTGATCACTATGTGCATGGATTACTTGAATAGTCACCTGTAATTGCCAAGGCAGCATCATCAGGATTCGTGACTGATTAAACTACAAATTAAATAGCATTATTTAGCTCTCATGAATCTTATGATGCCACTCAAATAGTGACTGATTTCTCACTCATCATTGGCCCATCATCTCCATTGCATGCATGCATGTTTTATAAATCTTATAACAACTCGCATAAAGAAACACACAGACACACCTCTCTCTCTCTCTCTATCTATTCATATATAACTATTTGTATAAAATCGTAAAAGAGAGGAGGAAGGAATCAGAGATCGAAAAGATGAATGGTGAAAGTAATTAATTAACAGAGGTTAGCTTGCAAGTTTGAGGTGTGAAGATTTGGATTCGAATGGTATATATATACACACAAGTTAAATCGATAGGGTTCATAAACAGTTAGAAATAGTCTTTTCCAGATTATAAAAGATTTAATATCTTTTAATTTTTATTTGATGTAATGAAAAACTTTTTAAGAATTAGAGCATTTTCATCACTTACTATTTCCTTGTGTTGTTTAATTTTTCCATATGTATGAAATGGATGTCTATGGGATCCAGCAAGCATTAATGTGAGATAGAATGCGATGGAGAAAGCATTGCATATTTGCATGTCTCCCAAATGGCTTAAGAAATCCAAACCTACGACGATATGATCATATTTTATACAGTCACAAACTTAATAGCTATAAAATAAAGAAAATATCATCGTCATATAGTTAAGAAAATATCATCTCTAAATAATTCTTCAATGATTATATATTTATATTCTTATCAAGCTATGTCTCTTCCTGTAAAGAAAGTGTTATAAAAGAGATTAAAAATTACATTTAACTGTTTGTTTGTTTAAACTTCGTTGCATCGTTTGCATTTTAAAGTGAAAATTTATTTTCTTTTACCCAGTATTGTTTGTTTTTTCTTTGTAATATACTACTGTATTTTGGACGGCTAAATTATGTTTTTTTTCTTACCCAAAACCGTGTTGAAATCAGCCGAGAGGGTTTTGCTATGCGTCATTATTATTATTTAATTATAAAATATTTAATTTTTAAAAACATAAAAATTAATTCAATAAATAGATATAATAAAAAATGCAGAACATATAAATAAAATTATAAAATAATTTTAATATATAATTTATAACAAAAAAATGTTCATAAGTTTATATAAAAAATGTATGATAGATGATAAATTAAACTTCTTCTAACAAAAATTCTCCTAAGAATTCACAAATTTTCTTTTCTGCCTTATTCTCATGAAATGTTCATAAGAATTTTGACTAGGAATTCATATGAGAGTTGTGTTTCTCACTTGAAGTAAGAATGTTGTGACCTAATATAGTAGAAGCATTAGGTCATTCCATTAATAGTGAAAAGGGCTGTGTGTATCTCTACTATGCAATAGTCCTAACAAACCCGTAACAACTCTCCACTACGACGCCGAGAGAAGACGGTTACAGATTCTGTACTCTCTCTCTCCTCTCTCCTGACAAACACGACCACTACATCCCGGACGTTCGCTCGCAACCACCTCTCTAGGCAACGACGATCCATACAGCTCAAACGATACATCTATGCTATAAATGCACCTGTAATAGTATATACAGATGAGTGTAGATAATTACTTTGGATTGCTAAATACATCTCTTCCTTCTCTTCTAGTATGAAGTCACTCCCTCTCTCTCACTAATAACACGCCATTTCTACATGGTATCAGAGCCCGTAAATCCCACCGGATATGTCAGAATCCTCCTCCCACTCAGATCGAACAATGGATATACAACAAGAGTGCTTCAACAAATTAACTATCCCACCCGCCCTCAAGTTCCTCATCAGCAATATGAAGTCCGTGGAAAATACCTCCCTCACAGCCACCAACTACTCACTATGGAGCTCACAAATTCATAAACTATTCAAAGCAAATGGATTCATCAGCTTCCTCGAAGGTACCACCCCATGTCCCTCTAAATACTCTCTAGACACAAATGGACAACCCCAACCCAATATCAATCAAAATAAAACTACTCCACCATCTCACCATCCATTCTCCCATACGTTCTCAACCTAGAAACACCTTTCGGATATCTGGACTACTCTAGCAAAGAGGTTACAGTCACCAAACCGTTCCAGAGTCATTCAACTTAAAAACGAACTTCACCACATATGTCTTCGCGACAAAACCATGACCCAATATCTAGCAGATATCAAATCCCTGATCGACCAAATCTCTGCAGCCGGATCCAATCTGGACCCCGAAGACATCATACTTTACACTCTGAACGGACTACCTTCAACATATCAAGCATTCAAAATAGCTATACGCACGAGATCCGATCCAATCAATGTCGACGATCTTTATTCCCTTCTCTGCAGCGAAGAAATCAACATTACTACAGATCATGAAAAAGAACTAGCCCCCTCCATCGCTGCCCTCCATCTCACCCGAGGCAAATACTGGAAAACAAACCACAAAGGCTACAACAAACATAATTACAACTCCTCCTCACAACCAGAAACCAGCCGAACCAAGGGCAAACTACAACTTCGAAGCCCATTTGTCAAATATGCAACAAAATCGGTCACTTTCGGCTTCTGTACCGTCGGACACCACAAACTATCCCCTAAAATCCTCTCGACTACAAATGTGACATCACATAACCTACCTCGAGAATGGATACTAGACTCAGGAGCCTCCTCTCACCTTACCAACGACCTGGAGACATTACACAATCCAACCGAACATCTCGGCCACCAATCGGTTATAGTCGGCAACGGACAAACAGTCTCCATCCTCCACCAGGGCCAGGGAATTCTTCCGACTCCCCACCGTAAGCTCCTCCTAAACAAACTTTTTCATGCACCTCATTTGTCCCACAATCTACTCTCTATATCTAATCTTTCGCTGATAACAACTGCTCTATTACATTCGACACTGATGGATTTCATATCAAGGATCGAACTACAAAGCAACTTCTCCTAAAGGGTCGATGCACTGACTGTCTATACTCTATTCCTCGCAACACAACAGTTCAAGCACTCCACTCAGCAACAACACCCTCATACCTATGGCACCAACGGCTAGGCCATCCAAATAAAGACACTCTTCGGCTAATCTCCAATCAAAACAGCCAGATCCGCATCAGACCAATCCCCTCCTCGTGCAATACTTGTATCCAGTCCAAAAGCCACAAATTAGTTTTTGCCAAATCTACTTCTAGAACTGAACACCCTTTCGAGTTAATTCACTCCGATGTATGGGGTCCATCTCCAACTCCATCAGTACATGGATATAGATATTATGTTACATTCATCGGCGACTATTCGAGGTTCACTTGGTTGTTTCCATTGCACTATAAACATGAAGTACCTTCTAAATTCTAGCAATTACATAAAATGATACAGACACACTTCTCCAAACATATTAAAACCTTCCGATCAGACGACGGTAGCGAATTCCTATCCACCGCACTACAAACCTACTTTATTAACCACGGAATTATCCACCAGCATGCCCAAACACCCCGAACAAAATGGGTCTGAAGGAAACATAGACATATCATTGAACTAACGGACTCTCCTATAAACGGCCAATCTCCCACTACAATTTTGGGCAGACGCCGCACTCACCGCAGTCCACCTTATCAATCGACTCCCAACGAAAACACTATCTCTCATATCCCCCTATCAAGCCCTCTATAACAAAAAGCCAAACTATACAAACCTTAAAGTCTTCGGATCAACTTGCTTTCCTCTTCACCACTCACCGAACACCAACAAATTATCACCAAAGGCACCCCTATGCATCTTCATTGGTTACTCTCCACACCACAAAGGTTACAAATGTTACAACCCGACCACTAATCGCATCCTGGTCTCCCGACACGTTATATTTCAAGAGACCCTCTTTCAACACTCACCAAAACAAGAACAACAAAATTCCCACCACTCCACTCCACCATTACTACTAACACCCATACCCAAACCCAACCTCAGACAAATCACAATACCTTCACAACCTCACCTCCCATCAATACAGCCCATCCAACCAAATACTATCTCACATACACCACAACCAATCATCACCACACCTCAAGCTCCACCACCCAAACATCCAATGCAAACACGACTTCAAAGCAGGGAAACCTAAAACAATCCTAGATCTTCACCATCACATCCCAATTGAACCTACGTGCTACACTCAGGCTGTCAAACACGCCGAATGGCGCAATGTTCAAGAATTCCTTGCTCTTCAACAACAAGCAACCTGGACACTAGTTCCTCCACCCAACAATCACACAATGTCGGATGCAAGTGGACATATAAAATCAAACTCACTAATGGCTCCATAGCCCATACAAATGGTTTAGTAGCTCAGGATTCAAACAAGAATACGGGATCCATTAATTAAACATTCAGTCCAAATAAAATGCCACCATCCGACTCTTCTCACCATAGCACTCCATTACCAATCGGCCGGTTCAACAACTAGACGTATCTAACGATTCCTTCATGGTTCTCTAAGACACCATCTATATCTCAACCTCCGTGTTTTCCGATACTCAATTTCCACACCATGTATGTCTCCTCAAAATCTATTGGTCTCAAGCTGACAATGGTATTCTACTTTGAACAACTCAAACATTGAAGTTCACCACCAAGTAATATTTTATTCTATACACCTCGAGCGAGAACCGAATTTACCTCCTTAGATGTGGATGACATACTCATCACGAAATAATCCTAAAGTTATATCTCACATCCTTCAACAACCTGCATGAACTCAAGGATCTCGACCAAGTCTCCACCTTCCTCGATATCCAAATACACCACAATGAAGACAAGCTCTTCCTAACTAAACTGATTACACAACAAACTCATAAACATTGCAGGATTCGTAAAAGCGCACCAACACCAACCTCCAATCAAGACCACTACTCAGAAACAAGCATTCTGACCCAGTGAGTATCAGCTAGTTGGATCCCTTCAATTCCTCACAATCACCCCAGATATCGCTAGGTTAATCGCCTCGCCAACACATGCATAATCCTCAACCTACATCACCAACTACTGCAGTACTACGTTATCTTGGGGAACAACAATGGCCTCCCAATCACCATCGGGATCTCACGCTATGCTCCTACTGACTCATCAAGTGGAATCCAACTGATGGTCTACCACAAGCACGACGTCTCGGCTCCACACTCATCTCATGGAAAGTACAAAACAACAAACATTGCCTCGTTTAAAGCGAATCTTGGCCTTATAGGAACAGACATAATATGGCTTCAGCTCTAACTCGTAATACAAATGAAACACGCCACGCTATCTGACAACACCTACCATGGTAATAGCAACAAACCCTATACTACACGCAAGGACAAAACACATAGAAATCACTACCACTTGTTTGGGATCACATAGAAAAATGAAATCATTCGACACATCTCAACGGAAGATCAAGTAGCGTATCTAACCAAACCACTACCCACTTGTTCATCACATACTTTAACCTCACCATCCAACTTGTGATCATTGGTTGAGTTATCATAACAAACCAATGCCTCCACTACGGCAGAGAAATTCATGATTCTATACTCTCTCTCTGACAAACAGACCACTAGGACATTCGCCACAACCACCTCTAGGCAAATAATCCATACAAAAACGATACATCTATGTTATAAATACAGTAATAGTAAATACATGAGTGTAGATAATTACTTTGGATTGTAAATACATCTCTTCCTTCTCTTCTAGTATGAAGTCATTCCCTCTCTCTCACTAAAAACACGCCATTTCTACAAATAGAAGTTAGTGCAAGAAGGTTTCTCTATCAACTTAAAGAGTGTAGAAGAGTGATTGTGGTGGTGGCTCTAATTGGAATCCTTGTACAAGCTAGATTAGTATAAGCATGAACATAGGTCAATGATAGGTCAAATCATATAACTTACAATTTATATCATTGTTATCTTATATAAAATAAAATAAAATATTTTATGCATTAATGATATATGATCATGCATATAATATAAATTTACTTTGTTTGTTAATGTTTCATTATTTGGGTACTTATATTTTGATGCTTTCCAAGAAATAAATTTTACAAATTTGTGTAGTGCGACCGATCAACTCCTCTAATTGTGCTTATAGTACTCGTATTGTTATTGTATATATTACATATCTTAAAATAGGTTATTTAATCTATGCAGTATATTTTATAACTGTGATTTAAGTTGAGAATGAATTCAAAAGAAATTTTTTAGATGTTATTTTCTATTGAATTCACCCTTTTGCCCTTCATGAGCATGTGCTCTTATCACTCGCTTTCAACTTACATACATATGTTCATGAGTTTTTATTCCCTTAATATTCTTTCATATGCAACCTATTTTGCTACAAATTTTATATTATTTAGTTTTTTTTATTGATGAAGTTTTCTGGATGTTTCCTTCCATAAATTATTCAATAATTTCTATTTAGAGGATGTAAAAGATCATTAAAAAGGCATAGAAGCTTTATAATATCATACCTACGTCATATTTATTTTCCTTTTAGTTTTGTTAAAGCCAAATTTCCTTCGTTATTACAAATGATGTTAAAATGATTTTTGTAATATGTCTTATTTTAATACTTTTTTTTTTCACTGAGATTTATTTGCAAAGATGGTTGAATGATTGCATCATAATGTAAAATAACTATTGAATTGGGATGAGTCTTATGGTTTCACAAAATTGACTAAAGATTAAAATTATTCAAATGTTCATTCAACTAAGGAGAGAATTTTTTATGGTGTTTAAATCTAGATTAAATCTCTATGCAACTTTACATACATGCATGCATGCATGCATACATACATACATACATACATACATACATACATACTTATAAAGATGTGTGCTAAGGTGATAGTTAGAAATTGGAAGAAATTCTATAATTGATATCAAAGGTGAGCAAAGCAAAATATATTGAATATGAAAAAAAGTGCATGAAATTATATTAAAGAGTTAAAAGTCAGAATACCTTAAGATGATCATAAAATAATATTATCGATGAATTGAAAATATGCATCATATATTCAAATAATTTATTTAGCATATATAATTATTTAAAATATCAGTTAATGTAAGGCTCATAGTTTTTGTTTGTTAGAAATATAAATGTAGTTGTTGTTGAGGAAAAGAATTAAAACTCAACTTGTACTATTTTATGAAGTTTAATTATCTATATTGTACCAATAGAGAGAAAGAAAGAGTAGGATGATAAATGAGATAAAATAGTCTGGGTATTATTTTGTTCAAATTTATGTATTTACTTTTTGATCAAGTTTTAAAATCATGTTCAAGTTTTCTATCAATTTTATAATTGAGTTTGAGTCATATTAGAGCTTTAATCAAGCCTAAATAAGGGGTTGTTTGAGATCAATTATTTATTTATTTTAAAGCTATTTTTTGAAAACATAATTTTTAAAATATTTTTTATGTATTTTTATTTTTTATTTTCAAAAATAAAAGTGATCTCAAACGGCCATAAATATTTGATGTTAATATATATATATATATATATATATATATATATATATATATATATATATATATATATATATATATAATTTAATAAAAAATGATATATTTTATTAGTTTTAATTAAATTTTTTGATGAAGTTTAATTGTTATTCTCATATATGTATGCGTATGATATCATACATAATTTTTATAGTATTCAAATTATAAAAATGATGTAATAACATAAAATTAAGTTATCAAAAAAAAATTATCATTATTAAATGAATTTTTTATTGCATTTTAACAGTCTACTTGTTAAGTTAAATAATAAACCTGAATATTCACAAACATAAATGGACAAATAAGTCAATAACTAAGTTTGTTTTTTAAATGATAAACTTTTAAAATTTTATTTAAATTTTTTATGTATTTAGAATACATTATAAAGATCATTTTTTAGGTATTTAAAATTCGTCAATATAAAAGATTATTTTCTTCTGCTGTTTGTTTTGACAGTTTTTTTAAGAAGATATTATCAATTATATTTTTACTATTTTTTGCTCCTATTGATCCTTCTATAATTTGTAACGACTGTCCTTTTTTTATATAAAATTTAGCTTTTAGTTCTTAATTTCAAAAAGAAAAAGAAAAATCTGATTGAGTAGCTCAGGAGCTGTTTCGATACAATTTTATTTATTGTTTTATATATTTATTTTGTTTTATATATGACTTGCTCAATATAAATATATATTATTTTTTAAAATATTCAAAACATCTAAATATATATTGAATAATTTTTTAAAAAATATTATTTATTTTTAAAAGTAAAAAATAAAATACTTAAAAAATATTATATAAAATATAAAATATAATTGATTCCCAACAATAATATAGGAGGTCTTATTCTGAAATTGATGGAGACACTTCTCCTCAATTACGAGACTCATGTCAATTCATAAATAAAAATAAAACAAAAAAAATTTTTATAGGTCGTCTTTAAGTTGGTTGGGTTAAAAGTTGGATTAAAAATGCGACCGTAAAAAGTAGTTGGTGCGTGCTAATTTAAAATTCTGCCGCGGGCTGTTGGCTCGTCAGCAGCTTTTAATTTTAGTGAGGATAATTCAATGCAAGCATTTAGTTGGTCACAATAGTAACCTTAAAAAAAAAAAAAAATTAAAAATCCCAGGAATTATCCTGCAACATCCGATGATTGGTCCTGCAAATGATCCGAGCATTCGATATACTACTCATGGCTGGACTCTATTAGAGCTGGATCATGATCATTTGATTAACTAATCAAATAAATTTAAACATTTTTATATATACTCGATTGTTAAATGGATAAATTTGAATAACTTGAATAACGTCCGGTTCATTTATATTCATGAATGTTATCGATTAAAGTCTTATGAACAAGCTTGCTAAGGAACTCACTTATAAATCGATTAAGATTTGTTTGTGAACATTATTGTTTAAATTATTATTATTATTATTATTATGCTTAATAAGCTTTAATTGATACATCTCATATATATTTCTCAACAAGTTGCTCACGAATAAGCTCGATTAAGGCTTGATTAAAGCTCATTTAATTCATTAAACAAGTTGTTCATTAATAAGCTTGATAATCCAATTTGAACCGAGCTCGTGAACAAACATGAATCGAGCTCGAACTCAATAATGGTAAACAAGCTTTAGCTTGAACATCAATCTAAAAAGCTCAATTAGAGCTCGAGCTCGATAATTTTAAACAAGCTCAAGCTTGAGCACGCATAGACTCGGCTCGGCTTAGTTCCTTTGCACACCTAATTGGTCCACTTAGGGCTAATTATTTTTATTTCTTTTTTAATGTAATATATATTCACTGTTAGAACTATAGGGAAATAAATTAGTAATTAAGAAATAAATTTAACATAACTAAGTAAATAAAAATAAAAATAATAATAGCCTAGAGAGAAATGACTTATCCTTAGAGCGCGGGTGCACTAATTTGCGGCTTTTTTTTCACTCGTGAGATACAACCCGTCCACTTACCTTGATCATGCGTGCACCACGATTGATCGGCAAAACTTTGAACTAATCTCGTATCTCTTGTTGCCCAAAATGAAATAAAGAGAATGATAAGAAAATATGTGAATGGAGAAAGGAAGAGAGAAATATTCAGATTTTATCATCCCATTCAAGCTCATATTAACATCTATTTATAGATGAAAGATGAGAGCTGATATGACACTTAAAATACTACTAGTCGAAGCGCGAATCTTGATGCTAAAAGCAAGCTGATCCGAAGTTGAAATTGGTCGAGATCAAGCACTTAAAATATCCTTGAAAACTCTGGGATGTCAGTTAAATCCCTAAATAACTCTCAAACATGGAGTATTTATAGTCAAATCGAGCGTCTCGACGAGCGGATCTAACAAGCCCAAGATCTTATAATTCTTACTTCATTTGTGCATTCAAATACACAAAATACATCATATGATCAAGAAAATCAGCATGAGCCGTCCGATGGAGAGGAGTGGTTCGAATTTTGTATGTATTTACAGAGACGTCACTCATCCAATCTATAAATAGCCCCTCATTTCTCATTTGAGGGGGGCCAAACAAGAGAGTGGAGAGAGCTCTAAAGCTTGAAAATCCTCGCAAGCACCACTGGGTGCCACCACCCCCCAAGTTACAACCAAACCGTCACCGCCACCGTTGATCCTCGCCGTCGTCAATCTTCGTCGGTCTCCATCATGATGACCTTCATCGTCAGTGGATGTTTCCCGCTGTTCACCATCATTTGCTACCCCTAGCAACTGTTACAACATGGACGTGACTATATGGCTGGATTGTAAAGAAAGTGTTATAAAAGAGATTAAAAATTACATTTAACTATTTGTTTGTTTAAACTTCGTTGCATCATTTTCATTTTAAAGTGAAAATTTATTTTCTTTTACCCATTATTGTTTGTTTTTTCTTTGTAATATACTACTGTATTTTGGACGACTAAATTATGTTTTTTTCTTAACAATGGGAGTTCCGTTGATGTCTTATTTTACTCCACATTTCTTAACATGGGGCTAGTTAGGGAAAAGCTCCAACCTGCTGGAAGACCATTGTATGGGGTTTGATAATCGCCAGGCGAATAGAGGGACAATCACCCTTCCTGTTGTCCTTGGTGAATTTCCTCGACAAGTGGCTCATTTAATCCAATTCATGGTGGTCAAGTCAGATTCAGCATATATTGCTATCTTTGGAAGGCCCCTCCAATCAATTTTCGGTGCAGTCACTTCAGTATCTCATATTAAGATGAAATTTCTAACCCCCGTTGGAGTTGGAGTGGTCTGTGGAAATCAACAAATATCATGTTATCTCGGACAAGCTCAACCATGCCCTTCTGACCTTGATCGAAGATTTTAATTTTGAGATGAAGAAGTACCCCGAAAGCTTGTAGAAGACTTGCTCACTGTTGCATTATCAGATGACCAACCACTACGAACAGTGCAAGTTGGATCTTTGCTCTCAGATGAACAAAGGAAAAAAATACACAGACTTCTTGTGCAAAAATCAAGACATCTTTGCTTGGAGTCCGACAGATATGCCAGGGGTTAACCCCAATATAATCATGCACTCCCTCAAGATTAATCCAACATTCAAACCAATTATCCAAAAGAAACAGAGTTTTGCACCTGATCATCTCCAGGCTATTGAATAAGAAGTTAACAAGCTCATAGAAGCAGAATTCATACGAGAGGTACATTACCCTACATGGCTAGCAAATGTTATCATGGTTAAGAAAACAAATGGAACATGGAGAATGTATTGATTACACGACCTTAGGCTTGCAGAAAGATAGTTTTCCTCTTCCTTGAATTGATCAATTAGTTGATGCTACATCTAGACATCAAATGCTCAATTTTTTGGATGGTTACTCTGGTTACAACCAAATAAAAATGAACCCAATGGAACCCAACGGATGAAGAAGCTACAACATTTCAAACATATAAAGGTTTATACTGTTACCAAGTTATGCCATTTGGATTAAAAAATGCTGGTGCTACATATCAACGCCTTATAAATAAGGTTTTTAAAGACCTATTAGGCCGCACAATGGAGGTATATGTGGATGACATGTTAGTGAAAAGCTTGAAAGAATCATAACATATTTCTATCTTAGAAATATGCTTTAATCTTCTTCGACGTTACAACATGCGACTTAACCCAACCAAGTGTGCTTTTGGGGTTACGTCAGGAAAATTTCTTGGATTCATGGTAATCCACCGTGGGATAGAGGTCAACCCTGAGAAAATCAAAGCTCTTAAAGATATGAATTCTCTGAAGAATATCAAAGAAGTTCAATATTTGAATGGACGAATTGCTGCGTTATCCCACTTCCTAGCCCGTTTTGGGGATAAATACCTCTCATTCTTTAAAATATTAAAGGGAGCTAAAAATAATAATTTTCAATGGACTGATGAATGTCAGTCTACTTTTGAGCAGCTAAGGGAGTATTTATCATCTCCACCCCTACTATCCAAGCCTATTCAGAGAGAGATATTATACTTATATCTCGCAGTCTCTTCCCATGTGATAAGCTCAATTATAATGCGAGAAGAAAATGGGATACAACGACCAATTTATTATGTCAGCAAAATTATCTCTGATATAGAAAGTCATTATTCACTTTGATAAGGTGGCTCGGCTTTAGTTTTCTCTGCAAAATTGTCCATACTTCCAAGCTCACACTATCGTTGTTTACACTCATTTATCATTAAGGGGCATCCTATAGAAACCAGAAGCATCTGGGAGGTTAATCAAGTGGTCAGTAGAATTGGGAGAGTTTGATATAAATTTTCTACACCGCTATAAAGTCTCAAGTACTCGTAGACATTATAGTGGAATGCACTGCCCCAACTCGAGCTATCTACTACATGCCTTTTGTCTCCTCAATGGACCCTCTATGTTGATGGAGCTTCAGGAAGTATTGGTGCTGGTGCGGGAATCTTACTTATTTCCCCCCAGTAGAATACCTTAGAGTATGGACTTCGCCTAAAATTTCTACAACTAATAATATGGCTGAATATGAGGCTCTCATAGCAGGGTTGAGACTGCCATTAAGCGCTCAAGACTTAGTGATCCACACTAACTCTCACTCTCCTCCCAAGTTGAGGAATACTTTCATAATCCTGGTGACCGACCTCCACTTGGTGAAGTCTCTTCTTGCACATTTCATGACACATCAAATTATTCACATACTGCGAGAGAAGAATATTCGAGCTGACGCTCTTGCCAAGCTTGCTACATATGCTACTAGGGATCTATTTAAGAGAAGGCATGTTGAAGAAATACATTTTTCTAGTATCCAAGGGTCATGGGTAATTCAAGCAATTAATGAGATTAAAGAACATTCGTGGATGGACCCCATCTCGTCTTTTCTATAAGAAGGAACCCTTCCTGAAGACCTAACTTCTGCAACTCATCTCTGAAGACAAGCTTCAAATTTTACTATTATCGGAGGTGAACTATACAAACGAGCTTTCCTTGGACCGTACCTCAAATTCCTCTCACCTTCAGAGGCCGATTATGCATTAAGAGAGGTTCACTCAGGGATATGTGGAGAACACCTAGGAGGAAGGGTGCTAGCTCTTAAAATTATAAGGCAAGGGTTTTATTGGCCTACAATGAAACAAGATGCCTTGGAGTTCACAAAAAAATGTGCAAGTTATTAGTTGCACTCTAACCTCCCTCACATGCCGCATATAGAGCTCTCATCCATTCAAAGCCCATGACCTTTTACTCAGTGAGGAATTGATATCATGGGACCTTTTCTGATAGCATCAGGGTAACGAAAGTTTATCATTTTAGCCGTCGACTACTTCACTAAATGGGTGGAAGCCCACTTTAAAATTACGGAGGTAAATGCTAAATAATTTGTTTGGAAAAATATAGTATGTCGATTCGGTCTTCCTGCAAAGATCATCATTGACAACGGAACCCAATTTACTGGAAAAGTCTTTACATCCTTTTGCAAAGATCTTCACATTCAATTTCTGCCTGGTATACACATCCTCAAACTAATGGGCTGAAGCTATTAACAGACTATACTCAAAGGACTAAAACATCTTGAAGGCGGGGGCAATGGGTTGATGAGCTTTCTAATATTCTTTGGGCTTCTTACTCACTACATCGCACCACATTTGGTGAGACCATATAACTTGTGTTTTGGCCGAGCTAATATACCGGTAGATAGGGGTTCCAAGTCCAAGAGTTCAATTATTCTCATGATGGTAATGAAGAAAAACTCCCGACACGGACCTACTCCCCGTGACATGACCCTACCCGGTGCTTCATCACCAAAGGGTAGCTCATCACTTCAAAGAAAAGTAAAACCTAATCCCATATCTGTCGGTGACTTGGTCTTATGAAGTCTCGAAGCTGCAAGCAAAGGCTCTCAATGCAATAAACTCTCGGCTCTTTGGGATGGCCCATATGTGGCTATAGCTATGGTGAAGCCAGAAACTTTCAAGCTCAAGGATCCAGAGGGAAAACTTTACCTCGAACTTGGAACCGAGAATCTCAGAAAATATTATCGATTCCTCATAATTATTACAACTTTTATTTTATCTGGTTTGTCATTTCCTCTTCATGTAGACCCCACTTAGTGGGTAAAGACTCTTGTTGTTTTCGTCATTTCTTCTTGAAACTCATATTCGTGTTAAAATCATCTTATGATTGTATCACCGAACTTATCAGAGTAATGAATTTATAGCTTTTTTTTCTTACAAGCTTGTCTCTTCTTCATTTAATCCTCTCACTTGAGAAATATACAACTCATGTTGTATCTCAATCGGGGCATAATCAACCCCAAAGAGACTTGATCGGACCTCTTCCATACAGGTAAGAAGTCAAGTAACACTTTGGTTGATACTTAGGATAGGTCAAAAGGTCATTGGTGGATAGCCCGCGACCTCTTCCATACAGGTAAGAAGTCAAGTAACACTTTGGCTGATACCTAGGATAGGTCAAAAGGTCCTTGATGGACATCATGCGACCTCTTCCATACAAGTTAACGTCATCAAGTAACACTTTGGCTGATACCTAGGATAGGTCAAAAGGTCCTTGGTGGACATCCTGCGACCTCTTCCGTACAGGTTAATGTCATCTAAAAAAAAATTTCATGGACAACATTAACATGATGATATAAGAAAAAAATCAAGATTTTGATACACTAATAACAATACATAGAAAAAATGCATCCTCAAGTGGCCTTCATATCTCATTGGTGATATCAACGTCCTCCTCAGGAGATGCTCCCTTGGACTCACTCTCAACTCCTTCATCTCCGAATCACAAAAGTCTTGATACTTGGGCGGGAGATAGATCGTCAATACTAGCTCGGTCTTGCGATGTACTTGATTCCTTTTAGGACCCTCGGATGAAGCCCTCCTCCAAACATTGGTGCTCCAAATCCTTCACTTCAACATCAAGAATATGATTACGAGCTTCCTGGGCATGGTATTCGATTATACCACGATAAGCCAAGGAGTTCTTAAAGTCTTCCCTGCCTTCAAGGAGATTTCATTTGCTTCTGCTTCTGACATTATATGCTTCTTCTCAGAAAGACGATCCTGTAATGCTCTTCTCCGGTTCGAGAGCTCTCTTCTCCGCTGCAAGTGCCTTGAGTCTTTTCTCTTTCTGGCAAGTCTTTGTCCTCACCTCAATCGTCATCACGAGTGCTCCACCTCCGACCGGAGAAAGAGAAGTCGACATGTTCACTAGCTCAGTTCTGCACCCGGTCAGCTGATCCTACAAAGTCGCCACTTCTTTGGCCTTAACACTCATCTTTCTATCATACTCGCCTTGCAGATATTTTACCTTCACAAATTCAGTATTCCACTTATCTAAAGAGACACCCAAATGAGCCATTAACCCTAATATTTGAGTTACCTATAAAGAAAAAAAATCATCATAAGTATTACACGAAAGAAAAGAAGAAAAGAAGAAAGAAGGGAAGATAATGTACCAATTCATCTGCTCGTTGATGCCTAGTGCATATGTGATTTAACACCTCTTGAGAATGTGCGACAAACTCCCCATCATGAGTTGAAATAACTAAACTCTCGAGGAGGAAGCGGGGCATCTTCTTCAGATATTGATGTAGTCACTTGAACACATGTCTTCTTTTTCTTTAGGGAAGAAACATTGCCACCACCCTAATTTTGTGACGAGCTTCTTGAAAGAACCCTATGAATATGAGGAGACCTTTCATCACCTTTACTTGACCTCTTTAGTGGAAAAGAATGAGATCTCCCACACGGATGGAAAGGCCAATCTTGAACATTCTATCTTCAACTATATATTTGCTAATGTGGCGTAACTCATCTTTGTAAGCTTTCTACATCGGGGAACATTAAGAGTTGCCAAGATCTCATTCTCAATCCAATGAATGGAAGGTCATTCAATCTTCCCATCTCTGAAGGCCCCACTCATTTTTCATAAAAGAATCCATTAGATCAATTTTTGAGGATCTCATGCTGAAAATTCTATCCAATTCTTTCTAGTCTAATAAGAAACACGTCCCTAAGTATCACATGTGAATATACACATTTGACACAAGTATTTGATGTTCAAAGTAACACCACGCTCTATAAAGAAGATAGTCAAAGCAACGATGACCACTAAAACTCGAAATGAAAATTGTGACAAAGCTACACCACATATTTTGAAGTTCTCAATCAACTCGGGAGCCAAAGGGAATTGCAGTCCCTCATGAAGTATCATCTCAGAAACAGTAAAGTACCCTGGTGGAGGTGAACGGGCTCGATCAGATTTTTTAGGAACAATGGCCACTAACTCATTAAGGAAGTAAAATTTTTTGCAGAATACCATTAAACTATCTGATGTGATAATGGATGATATATCGTCTGTAGCCATCACATTAAGGGTTTTCTTCTGGCCATCACCCTATGAAGATACATGATAAATAAAGACGAAGAAATGACAAAAATCTAGAAATTTTGTGAATGAGCTTACTTACCCTACTTGATATCCTTTTTGACTCTCCACTGGATAGCTTGGGATAAAATTTTTTGCCTATGATTTGATGAAAAAGATACACATACATATGAGAAAAAAAAAGAAGAGAGAGAGAGAGAAGATACTCCTCTCTAATGATGCTCAGAAATTACTTGCCAAACTTTCTAAGTCATTCGAACGATGGTTCCTAGCTAGCCTTCTCACCTTTGGCGGTTGTCAATTGCTACACCATTGAATTTTAAGAAATCCAATTTCTACAAAAGAAGGAACTATGGGTCTTGATAGCCTCCAAACCCGGTTAGTCCGACAAGGGCAGTCAATGCCTCTTTAGAGGGAAAATCGGAGCCTTGCCATATGAACTACCGGCCTTGATGGCCTCTAAACCTGGACGGTCCGACGAGTACAATTGACGCCTCTTTCGAGAAAAAACCGTAGACACGATGTATGTCTTGGACCGATGCCTCACGACGGTCGGCATATTGACACCTCTTTCGAGGAAAAGCGAGCATGTACCGCGCCTTGATCGCCTCAAACGGCGGTCGGCGAATGCTTGGCCTATTTGAGGGAAAACGTAGACATGGCGTATGTCTGGCCATGCCTCTCGGGCCGGTCCGGCTCATTGGCGCCTCTCGAGGGAAAACTATGAACGACGAATGAGC
Source organism: Cymbidium sinense (assembly GCA_021442155.1). Classification (NCBI taxonomy): domain Eukaryota; kingdom Viridiplantae; phylum Streptophyta; class Magnoliopsida; order Asparagales; family Orchidaceae; genus Cymbidium; species Cymbidium sinense. Next base: position 17,328,685 of record CM038220.1, on the reverse strand, counting down.
GGATTAGATCACCTTAACAACCTTCTCAATCGAGAAAGAGCATAAAAGGAGTGTGCCTTCTCCCTTGGCCTAGGGGTTTTATAGACCCCAGGGAAAAATCATCGAAATTATCAAAACCGTCAAACAAAGCTCGTTGTCACGCGTGCATCAGCGCCAGCGGCGCCGCTGCTGTCGCCCAACCGCCCGCCGCCAGACTACCCGTATGTCGCATCTGCATCGCGTCCGAGCTCTTGTGACCGCCGTGGCCGTGAGCACCAGCCTGACCGCCGACCGTGCACATCAACCGCGACCGTTTCAGCGTTTGACCCGACCCGTTCACCGGTCGGACCCATCGACCCGCTCGCACGACCATCCAGGCGACCCGTATGGCCGGCGTCCGTGACTCGTGAGGCCATCAGCACGCCACAGCGTCTGTAAGTGCGTTGTGAAATGGGTCCATAACCCCGAAATCTTGTGCTGCGTCATCATGGCCGCATCGACTTTATGATCATAATCTTGTGCTCCCATGAAACACGTTCTCAAAATGTATGGATGGCAAATCTCATTGAAGAATGTTATTTTCAAGTATTTGACACATATATTTTTGGATGATTGAGATAATGTCCAAAAATAGAAACGATATGACTTAAAATTTACTAGTTGAAGCACCAATCTTGATGTTAGAAGCAAGTCGAAGATGGCGGGTGAGATCAAGCACTTAAAATATCATTGGAAACTTTGGGATATTAGTTAAATCCATAAATAACTCCCAATTATAGAGTGTTTATAGTCAAATCGAGCGTCTCGACGAGCCGGATCCAACAAGCCCAAGATCTTACAATTCTGACTTCATTTGAGCATTCAAATATTTAAAATACATCAAATGATCAAAGGAATCATTTTGAGTCATCCGATGAAGTGAAGTGGTTGGATTTTGCATGTATTTACAATGCCTCTCTAATCATAAATAGCCATTCCTCGTATGAGGGAGCTAGAAGAGAGAGAGCTCTAAAGCTTGAAGATCCTCAAGCATAATCTTTGCCATACCATTGTCGTCAACCCTGATCCTGCCATCGTCAATCTCGTCGGTCTCCATCATGACAACCTTCATCAATCGATGTCCTCTTGTTCACCGTCATCTGTATCACTAATTGCTTATCACACGGCGACTACATAGTTGTTGTTCCCTTCTCATATACAATTCTGTAATCCCGTTATCGGGAAAAATTTTGTACTCTGAAACAGATACATAGTGGAAGATTTTTGCTGTGCTAAGCCCCATAATTTTTTCCCTCTTTTCGAGATTTTTCCACGTTAAAATTTTTGGAGTTTTCTTGTTCACTTTTAAATACGTGTGTATCTTTGGATTTATAGCAAGGCGTAAACTTTCACTCTACCACATGGTTTTCTAGCGTATATAATATATATATATATATATATATATATATATATATATATATATATATATATATATATATATATATATAATTTTTCTCACTTAAAAAAAAATATATTTATAAATAAACTTAAGGTGAATAAAATAAGAGATCAAGAATCAAAATTTTTATTTAGGATAACTTTTATCATGCATTTGATTAAAGTAACTCCGGGTTTAAACTTTCATCTTGTATAACCAAAATCTAATAATAATAAATACTATAGTTACCGAAGTTTTGAACTAAGTATATAAATTATTATATCATTTAGTATACACATGATATGGACACGCTATAAGTTCTACTCAAATTGCTTTAAAGGCCATGCTTTCATCTCAATTCATAAGTTTTTATAATTTTAGTAAGATCTCATTGTAGTTATTCGCAACACTTATATAAGTGAGATCTCCAAGATATATTGCAATTATAATATCTGTAAATTTTTTATCTTTGATCTCATTAGAGCTATAGCTCAACTTTATTTCCATTGTAGTTTAGCACAAATATATATAATGATGATATTTATAATATTTAGAATTGTGCTTTTACTAGTCATTCAATTAACTTCATTTTTCCCATATTGAACCTTTTATTATGGTGTTTTCAATCTAAAAGTTGGGTTTCCACTGCGATGACTATTTTAACCCCATCCCTTCAAGTGATCTAAATATAGATGTCCTTACAAGCCCTTTCACCTATGGATCTGTAATATTTTTCTCAGAGCAAATAAAATGATAAGTAACAACACCTCTTTTATATAATTCATATAAAAAATCATGTCTTATTCTCATATGACATTTTTTATCATTGAATTTTACACTTTTTGCTATAATAGCTTGATTATCACAATTTATTAAAATAGCAGGTATAGTTTTCAATACAAGATAACATTAATAAACTTTTAAGCCCGGTTTTAGAAGTAGCAAGGTCAAGTCTTAAATTCAACTTCTATATAGATCTAGATATTAATGTTTGTTTAGTAGACTTCATGATATTGCACCAAATGTGAAATAACAGTAGTGGCTTTTGTTTCACGCAATCCAACTAACATCATAATATCCTTATAGTACAATAGGAAAACCACTATAATGAATGCAATAGTTTATTGTATCTTCTAAATATTTAAAAATTCTTTCTAATGCTTTCCAATGAGTTTCACTAGAGTTGCTAGTATATCTACTAAATATTCCTACAACATAAGCAATATCAAGTTGAGAATAATTTGTTAGATACATAAGACAACATATTTTTGAGAATATTTTAATTGTGATACTATCACAAATTATTTATAAGATGTCACTAGAGTTATATGGAGTGCCTACTGGACTTACATCTTGATAATTAAATTTTTAAAGATGTTTTTGAATATAATGTGATTGAGTAATAGAAATGTTATTTACAATTTTATAAATCTTTATACCTAGTATTACATTTGCTTCACTTAAATCTTTCATATCAAATTGAGTTGATAAAAGCTCTTTAATATTATTTATAATATTAAGATTTGTATCAAAAATTAAAATATCATCAACATAAAGACATAAAATAATATAATCATTATCAACAATATTAATATAAACATATTTATCAGACTCACTAATCAAAAATCCATATGTTAATATTACTTTATCAAACTTTTCATGCCATTATTTAGGAGCTTGCTTTAATCCATATAAAGATTTTACTAATTTACAAATTTTATTTTCTTGATCTTTTACTATAAAATCTTCAGGTTGATCCATATAAATTTCTTCCATTTTAAAATACAGTTTTTACATCCATTTGATGTATAACTAGATTATATGCTAAAGATAAAGCTAAAAGCAAATGAATTATAGAAAATTCTAGCAATTGAAGAATAAATATCAAAATAGTCAACACCATTTTTTTGTGTATATCTTTTGGCTACTAATCTTGTTTTATATTTATCTATAAATCCATATGATTTTAATTTCTTTTTGAATATCCATTTACTTCCAATTTTACAATCTAGAGGTAATTCACAAAGTACTTAAGTCATATTTGATATGATAAAATTTATTTCATTATTAATAGTTTCTTTCCAAAATGGTGCATCTATAGAATTCATAGCTTCATCAAAAGTAGTAGGATCATTTTCTAAAATAAATATTTTAGTTAAAGAGAATAAAAATCATAACCTAAATTTTCTCTTTTCTAATTCTTTTACTTTTTCTAATATTTTTCTCATTTTTATTAATTAAAATTGTATCATCATTATTTATTATAGAGTTTTCTATTGAAGATTCTTTTTTGATTAATAGATTTTGTAATCTTATTTTCTAAAAAATATATCTTAAAAATATAGCATCTCTAGATTTCATAATTGTAATAATAGAAATATCACTAATATCGAGTTAATGATAAGAAATCTATAAGTAGGACTATTAAGATAATATCCAATAAATACACAACCTATAGTTTTAGATCATAATTTTCTCTTTTATATTACGGAATAGATATTTTAGCTAAACAACCCCAAATTTTTAAATACTTCAAATTGGGTTTCTATTTTTCAAAATTCATATGGTGTTTTATTAGAATTTTTATAAGAAATGATTTAAAATAAAATAAGCGATTAAAAGCTTCACCCCATAAATTATTAATAAATTTAATGAAATTAGCATTGCATTTACCATATTAATTAATGTTCTACTTTTTTTAGTTTCTATTATTGGGGAGAATATAGATGAATAACTTGATGTATAATATCATTTTCTTCACAAAATTTATCAAATAAAAGTGAAATATATTCCCCATCTCTATCCGATCTTAAAATATTAATTTTCTTATTTAATTAATTTTCTACTCTATTTTATATTTCTTAAATATATTAAAAACTTCATCTTTAGTTTTGATTAAATAAACATAACAAAAATTTAAAAAGTCATCAATAAAGGTAATAAAATATCTTTTATCTCCTCTAGTTAAATTACCATTTAAATCACAATCAACACTATGAATAAGATCTAATAAATCATTTTACTTAACAGAAATAAATTTAAAAGATTTTTTAGTTTGTTTTGCTTGAGAGCAGATTTCATATTTGACATCTTTATTTATATCATTTTTAGATATTAAATTCATATACATCATTCTTTTAATTATTTTGTAGTTTTACTAATATTGCATGCCAAATGTTAGAAGTAATAATTAATGATAAGAATTTAAGCAAGACACTTTATTGCTAGAAAATGATAAATTTAATTTAAATAAATCATTACATAAATATCCCGTGCCCACAAATGATCCACTTTTGGTTATAATGACCTTATTTGACTAAAAAAAGATGATAACTATGTTGAACAAGTAGTGAATCACTAATTAAATTTCTCATAATATTTGGTACATAGAAAGCTGAATATACTTTTAAATATTTTTCTGATATCAATTTTAGATCAACTTCTCCTTGTCCAACCACACTAGCTATGCTCCATGCCCATGCTTACTTCCTATCCTAGTAGAAAGAAAACTAAGATTTATCAAAACTTACATGTATAGTTGCATCTATCCATCAATCGATAGAATAATATAAAAAATCAATTTCAAATGATGGACTAACATACCTCAAAGGAAGAGAATCATTGGCATTGGAAGTGATCATATTAATTTGTGGTTGAGATCGATTTTGCTCAAAGGTCTTGTTATTTTCTTTGGATGTCTTATCTTTCTGATAATAACAAGTTTTGCAAGATGGTTGGTTCTCCATACCATTTAATCTCATTATGCTTTTTTATTTTATTGTTAGATTTGTGTAAAATTTGTTTCTTAAACTTTTATTAAATGGTTTAAATTTTTTTTGTTTAAAATTACTCTTTTTCCGTTAGATTGATATGTTTGAGATTCAATTTTAGTGAGAGTTTTATCTTTTTATTTTTATTTTTACTTTTATTCTATTCTAAGTGCAAGAATAAGATCATCAAGAGACATTTTATTTCTATTATGCCTAAGTGTTTGTACAAATTGACTCCATGATTGTAAAAATTTTCCTATTATTGATGCAACTATAAATGCTTCCGTCAAGCTTATCTCATGTTCTTTTAGATCATGAATAATATCTTGAATTTCATTTACTTAATCTCGTATGGTGCGCGAATCACTCATTTTAAATTCATTGAATGATTCTAGAATATTTTGTAGATCATCTTCATTTCCATATTTTTTTGATGTGCTTTCCAAAAGAAGATGTTGATGTACAAACATGTCAAAGTCGTCGAAAAGAACAAAAATGCATCCAAGATAAAGAAAATCAATCTTTTGTGGAGTTTTTCTTTTCCTAACTCTTCATCAAGAAGAATTATTTTCTCTTTCAATTAGGTTGGATGAAGGAGGATTATATATTGCATTAATCCTAAATATGTCAAATATATAGTTTTCTTTTGCCATCTTTTAAAGTGTGTTCCTATAAATTTTTCTGGCTTAACATCATCATGACAACGCGATATTTATATAGACATATTTAATTAGTGAAAATAATTAAAACAAAGAAAATATTTTGATCTACTCTAAGATTGTTTGAACTATAGGAAATAAATTAGCAATTAAGAAATAAGTTTAACACAAGCAAATAAAAATAAAAGTAATGAGATAAATAGGAGATCGTATGACACTATCAAATATTTATTTATGCAATTTTATCTTTATTATGAGATATCGTCCTCTTGTGATTTATGATTGATCAATAAAACTTCTAATCATGTCTCTTGTTGAAATGAAATGAAGAGAATCAGAAAATATGTGAATGGAGAAAGGAAGAGGAAATATTCAAACTTTGCACTAATATTTCTATTTAGATAAAGATGACAAATATTTAATCACTGATTATGATTTATAGCTATTACTAGGTGTTTTTTAAATTATAAATTAATTAATTTATGTTTATTTACTTTATTGTAAGTTACATAATTAATATTTTTTATTATAATAACATTAAGAATAACGTTATTATAACGTTATAATGTAACGTTATATATATATATATATATATATATATATATATATATATATATATTTATACTCAATACCAGCTTGCATTACTAATTTTGGAATAGAATAGGTGCATTAAAGCTTTGGTCTTTGCGCCACACTTCATATTTTTTTTACTGTCCCAATAACGTAAATATCAGTTAGTTTGCATCTGGTTAAAAATTAAAACTAATTGAATTTTCTAATGCAGAATTTAAATTTGAATGCATATCTTTCATGAACAATAAGATATGCAATGATGATATGCTACAAGAGACCTCTAATTAATTTTTTATAAACTGTGCTAAATTTAAGTATAAAGTCATTTACATATAAGTTTTATCTATTTATATATTTAACATACAAATTTTAATATTTATATAAATAATACTTAAATCTTTAATATTATAAAAAATAATATCATTATTTTTTTAATAAAATACATCTTTTCATATATAAAAAATGTTATATTTTCAAAATTTTAGATATATAAATGCATAAGAATTAAGTATTACGTATGCAAATTTTTCTTGAATCTAAATTTAAATAATAACTATTAAGGATAATTTAAACTGATTTATTTATTTTAATATTTCTAAGTGCATCAAATAATAATTACTACAATGCTAAGCTAATTAAGTATTAATTTGAATTTTAATAAAGTAATTAGTCATTGATAAGTACAAACACTATTAATTAATTAGCAGAAAATAAATTTCAAGCAACCTGAACAAAACAGGGGGGATGCCATCAACACAATGAAGAAGAAGATCTGTATTTGAATAGGGAAAATGGACTGAAAGTCATTGTAAGACAATTATCTACTTAAGTCAATGCTCTAAATTTGATGAAACATGCTAAACTCTTTTTTTTTTTTTTTTTAAAAGGAGATTTACATTTGAATCCTCAACAATAGTGAATATTCTGAACAATTTTATTGCATAAAGAGAGAATTAGAAGCATTACGAAAGAACGTTAAGCATGTTATAAGTGGGGCAAGATTCTTCATCCTCTATGCTGAGACTATCTGCAAAACGTTTGGGACCAGACCTGAATATAGTTGAAAGTAATGCACTAATTATAAAATCGAAGGTCATCACAATGAATGAAGGTCATCACAATGAAAATCGATGAAAAAACTAGCATCATTTGCTAAGCAAAAAAATAAATAAATAAATAAAACACATTACAAAGTTAGTGTTTTAACAGAAACTCACTAACAGATGTTCCTCCTATAGCATAACTGTGAGAAGAATTAACAAAACCCATAAAATATGTTGTGATGTCCTGACATATTGAAACAATTGCATTTGTAACTTTAGTAGATAGATGGTAAACATTAACAAAATTAATAACCATATGATATTTATTCATTCAAATGTGATGATATGTCACCTATAAGAGACCTCTAAAACCTAACCTGCCTTAGGAATGAAAGAATGTCACCTATAGATAGATGGTGAGCTCGGCGGCGGCATGAAGGTCATCGTGATGGTAAGCGGCGGGTAGTGCAATGCACAGTGGCGATGGCGGCGATGGTCGGCGGCGGTGATCGGCGGTGGTCAGCAACAATGCCGGCAACGATAATTCGGCAGTGACCGGCAGTGGTCGGCAGCGGTACCAAACGCAGTGGTCAGAGAACCAGCATAATGATTGAGCAGAGATTGATGGTGATGCGATGATGGCGTTAGATAGTGGCGGCAGCAATGGCAGCGGCAGTTAGCGATTGCGGCAGCATCGTATCAGCGATACCGGCGATGATGGTGGTGACCAGCGGAGATGGCCGATGATAATTAGCGATAGTAACCAGCAACGATGGCCAGCGGTAATCAGCAACGGTAGTAGCGGTGGTAATCTGCGATGATGAGCCGTAATGTGGCAGTGGCGGTAGCCATGGCGGCCGATGGCGGTGGTTGGCGGCACGAGGTGGTGGCGGCCGTCAGTGGTAACCGATTATGCTTGAGGATTTTCAAGCTTTAGAGCTCTCATCTCTTTAGCAGCCCTCATATGAAGAATGAGGGGCTACTTATAGATTAGAGGAGTGACGTTTCTGTAAATACATGCAAAACCCGAACCACTCTACTCCATCGGACGGCTAAAAATAGTTCCTTTGATCACTTGATGTATTTTAAGTATTTGAATGCTCAAATGAAGTCAGAATTATGAGATCTTGGGCATGTTAGATCTGGCTCGTCGAGATGCTCGATTTGACTATAAACACACCATGTTTAAGAACTATTTAGTAATTTAACTGATATCCCAAAGTTTCCAATGATATTTTTAGTGCTTGATCTCGGCTAGTTTCAACTTTTTTTGACATCAAGATTTGTGCTTCGACTAGTAGTATTTTAAGTGTCATATTAGTCGCTCCCCTATTTTTGGATGATATTATAAATCATCCAAAAATATATCATAAATACTCAAAATAACAAATTCTTCAATGAAATTTGCGAGTCCACTAACCATACATTACGAGAGAATAGATCTTCATGAGCATAAGATTATGATCCGCAGGCGGTTGCGGTATGTATGTAGTATCTGCGGAAGCAATGTTTGAGGTTATGGACCCATCAGGCACTCTTGGCGGTTCTTGATCCGCGGAAGAGGGTGCAGTGGCGTATGTGCGAATGCGCAGTCTCGGTTATGGATCCATCCCAGGCACTACAGGCGATTGCAGCGTGCAGCGTCTGGCGTGTTGCTTGTGATGGCCGAGCGGAAGAGGCGCGGCGAAACTGCAATGGAGCTCCGGGTCGCGGGAATCTGCGGGCTCGATCAGCGCGGGCCTTGAGTGCGTGGGTGGATGGAAGAGAACGGGTTCGATCGGCGGAGCTGCCGCGAGTTTGAAGCATCCGGGTGTGGAGCCTCAGAGGCGTCGACCAGGCGTTAGCGGCGCGAAGCGGGTTTGCGGCATGAGAGGAACTGCGCCAGCGTGTTCCATGAGCCTGAAAATGCCGTCGAAGAGTGGTTTTGGTTGTTTTCAATGGTTTTACCTTTTGTCCCTATGGGGTCTATAAAACCCCCACAGGGCCAAGGAGAAGCACACTCCTCATATCTTTAGTGTTCTCTTCTTCTTAGGAGAAGGTGGTTGAAGGCATCGCCGCGGTACATACGTCGTGGTTCATTTCTTGAAGAAGCGTCAACTGGCCTCGTTAGATCGACCGGGTTTGGAGGCGATCAAGCCCCGCGGTACATACATTGTGGCTCCGATTTACCCTCGAAAGAGACGTCAACCGACCTCATCAGACCAACCGGGTTTGGAGGCGATCAAGGCCCATGGTACATACGTTGTGGTTCCGGTTTTCCCTCGAAAGAGGAGTCAACTGACCTCGTCGGACCGACCGGGTTTAGAGGTGATCAAGGTCCACAGTAGATACATCGCGGCTCTGATTTTCTCTCGAAAGAGGAGTCAACTGGCCTCGTCGGATCGACCGGGTTTGGAGGCGATCAAGGCCCACGCCGGTTTCATTTTTCTCGAAAGAGGCATCAACCTCGGACCAACCGGGTTGGAGGTGATCAAGGCCCATACATCGCGGCTCATTTTCCCTGAAAGAGGCATCGCTCGGCTGATCGCTGGAGGTGATCCGCCCGCGGGTACATACGCTTTCGAAAGAGGATCAACCGCCTCGCCGACAACCGGGTTTGAGGCGATGATCGGTGACATGATGACCGACGGCAGACCGGCGGTGATGGCGCAGGTAATGGTTGGTGGCCGACGGTGGTAGTAACGGGCGATGGTCGACCGGCATGGCGCAGTACGGATGACCGTATGATGATGGTGACCAGAGATGGCCGGCGATTGCGGCAGCGGCACGAATCGGGTGACCGCGACGGTCGCTGACCCGCAGAATGACGGGCGGTAGGCGGCAGGCAGACGGGGTGGGCAGCGACGATGATGGTCCGTAGTTCTATGGAAATTAGATTTTGAAACTTCAATGGATGGTTCGCTGATAATGATGCCGAACTTGCATGTGAGGGATAAAATCGAATCACCGAATTTACCCATCGAGGTTGTTTGTCAAAGTGTTACTGGACATTAACTTCACGGAGGTCGAATTAATCCGCTAAGGATTTTGATCCATCGAGGTTGTTTGAAGAGTGTTACCCATGACGTTAACTGTATGGAAGATGTCAAATTGAATCCGGGATTTTGACCTATCCGGGTTGTTTGTCGAGCGTTTCGATGATGTTATCTGTATGGAAGAGGTTGAATTGGATCCGAATTTTGACTATCCGAGGTTGTTTGTCGAGTGTTACCATGGCGTTAACTGCATGGAAGAGGTCAATTGAATTCACTAAAGATTTTGACCTCGGTTGTTTGTCGAGTGTTACCGATGATTAACTTGTATGGAAGAGGTTGAATCAATGGGATTTATGACCTATCCAGATTGTTTGTCGAGTGTGACTGGCGACCTTAACGCATGGAAGAGGTTGAATTGAATCCGAGGATTTATGACCTATCGAGGTTATTTGTGACTATTAACGTGCAGAAAGGAATTTAGAGGATGACCTATTGGGATGTGACTCGGCGACGTTAACTGATGGAAGAGATCTAATCAATCGCGAGATTTTGACATCCGGTTGTTTGTGTGTTACTTGATATTAACTGTATGGAAGGGTCAATTGAATCCGAGATTTTGACATATCCGGTTGTTTGTCGAGTGTTACCGGCGATGTTAACTGTGGAAGAGGTCGAATCGAATCCGGGATTTTTTTGATCTATCAGGTTGTAGTTGGCGATGTTAACTATGTGGTAGGTGCGATGCCCTATCCGTTGTTTGTCGAGTCTTTGCTCGATGACATTAACCCGTGGAAGAGGTCGAATGGATCGAATTTTTGACTATCGGTTGTTTGTCGAGTGTTACGATGACGCTTTATATGGAAGAGGTCAATTGAATCGGGGATTTTGACCTATCCGGTTGTTTGTTAGAGTGTTACCCGATGACATTAACCTATATGAAAGAGGTTAAATTAAATCTGCTGAGAATTTTTGACCTATCCGAGGTTGTTTGTCAGAGTGTTCCTCAATGACGTTAACCTGTATGGAAGAGGCCGAATTGAATCCGAGGATTTTGACCTATCGAGGTTGTTTGTCGAGTGTTACCAATGACGCAACTATGGAAGAGGTCGGGAAGTCCACCAAGGACCTGACTATGTATACCAAAGTGTTTGATTTACTTATGGAGTTGAATTCACGAAAGATTTTGACCTATCAGGTTGTTTGTCGAGTGTTACCGATGACATTAACCGTATGGAAGAGGTTGAATTGAATCCGAGGATTTATGACTATCCGAGGTTGTTTGTCAGTGACTCGAACTTAACTGTATGGAAGAGGTTAATTGAATCCGGTGATTTATGACCTATCGAGGTTATTGTCGAGAGTGACTTGATGACATTAACTGTGGAAGAGGTTGAATTGAATCCAGAGATTTTGACTATCCGGTTGTTTGTCGAGTGTGACTCGGCGACGTTAACCTATGGAAGAGATCTAATTGAATCCGCGGGATTTTGACCCATCCGGGTTATTTGTCAAAGTGTTACTGATGATATTCGTATGGAAAATCCAGAGGATTTTGACATATCTTGTTTCGAGTGTTAGCGATGTTAATGGAAGAGGTCGAATCAATCCGGGATTTTGATCTATCCGGTTGCAGTGTTACCCGGCGATGTTAACATGTGAAGTGTTTTGACAATTGTTTGTCAGTCTTTGCTCGATGACATTAACTGGGAAGAGGTAATGGATGGTTTTGACCTATCGGGTTGTTTGTCGAGGTTTCAGACGCTTTCTATATGGAAGAGGAATTGAATGCTGGGGATTTTGACCTATCCAGGTTGTTTGTTAGAGTGTTATGACATTAACTGTATGAAAGAGGTTGAATTAAATCCGAGATTTTGACCTATCCGGTTGTTTGTCGAGTGTTCAATGACGCTAACCCGTATGGAAGAGCCGAATTGAATCCGAGGATTTTGACCTATCGAGGTTGTTTGTCGAGTGTTACTCAATGACGTTAACCTATAGGAAGAGGTCGGGAAGTCCACCAGGACCTATCCTAGGTATTAGCCAAAGTGTTATTTGACTTCTTACGTGTAGTGAAGTTTTGATCTATCCGAGGTTATTTGTCAGACTCTTTGATCAATGATGTTAACCTGTGTGGAAGAGGTCAAATCAAAACATTCGTTTATGGTTTTAGCCAAAGTTGCTCTTTAACCTTGGTTTTTTTTTCCATGAGTATGATTGAAAATCATAATTTACAAAGCTATATCTCTTGTTTGAAATATTCTCAAACTTTGACTTATTTCTGGGATTGTAATCGATTAGATGCTTAACATATTAACATGGGTGATCTTAGAGATTAAGAGTTTCAACTTTTCGACAAAATTTGAAGGAACTAAGTTTGATGAATCTTCATTCTTCACTTTAAAAGCTTGAAATGCTCCACCTCGATGGTGGTTTTGATCTTGTTGGGAACTCGCCATACAAGATAAAATAATGAATGTTTCCACAGTGACCAAACCAAGCATGCTAGAGAACCAGTTGTAGTAGAGTAAAAGTTTACGCCTTAGCTTTGTTGGGGAGTCTAGTACACATATAGATGTTTGAAGAATTAATAATAAAACTCCAAAATTTTTACGTGTAAAAATCTCAAAAAGAGGGAAAAAACCACGAGACCTAGCATGTAAAAATCTTCCACTATGTATCTATTTTAGAATACAAAGTTTTCTATATGGATTATAGAATCATATGAGAATGGTCGACAATGAGAATATAATCGACAAATAACAGTATATAGTTCGTGTCAGAATAATTACTAGTAGATGATGGTGAACGTGGGTCGGCGACGATGAAGGTCGATGGTGATGAGGCGTGGCAATGCGACGATGCCGCGTGGCGGGTGATCATGCGGTGACGGCTGCTACCACGGGCGAAATGGTACGCGTGATCAAGGTGGTGGTGATAACTAGATGATGATGACGATGATGAGATTGATGGTGGTAGACAGCGGTGTAGCAGCAATGAACCGGCACAGAGCAATGGCAACCAATGATGTGACATACGAGGTGGTGACCGCGAGATGGTCGACGATGGGAGGCGGCGTACCGCGACCGATGGTAGCGGTCGTACGCATGATAGCCACGATGGTGGTGGCCGACGGCAAGGGTGGCTCGACGGGTGGTCACAGTCGAGTGGTAATTATGCTTGAGGATTTTGAAACTTTAGAGCTCTCTCTTTAGCTCTGAGATGAAGAATGAGGGCTATTTATAGATTGGAGGAGTGATTTGTAAATACATGCAAAATCTTGATCACTTGATGTATTTTAAGTATTTGAATGCTCAAATGAAATCAGAATTATGAGATCTTGGGCTTGTTAGATCCGGCTCATCGAGATGCTCGATTTTACTATAAACACTCCATGTTTAAGAGCTATTTAGGGATTTAACTAATATCCCAAAGTTTCCAATGATATTTGCTTGATCTCGGCTAGTTTCAACTTAGGATCAACTTGCTTTTGACATCAAGATTCATTTGACGAGTATTTTAAATGCCATATCAAGAATCAAAGGAGGCCTACATGCTTCATGTAGTTGAGTTGATAATCCATAGAAGTACTTTATCACATGAGTAGATAATCATGGTAAAGGTCCGCAAGTCCTTGGACAATGAAGAAACTAAATGGCCTATATACTAAGTATGATACTACATTAATTTCAAGGTAAAACAAGTAGTAGCTTTAACAGCAAATGGTTATTAATGTAATGACCACATTCTTTAACAACAAATAGTTTGTTTGCATTAAATATCAGGAATTTATGATTAAAAAGACAAAAATGTATGCATTACAATCAAGATTTTATGTTGAAATCATAAAGCACTATGTAACCATAGATAAGCTTCAAACACTTTAAGAAAGAGCCAACTCAAAACAATTGAAAACTTCAACAAATGCCTAAACAAGTGCCTAGGATTGAGGAGATTTGTACTCATCATAGCTTGAAAAAAGCATAAAAATATCAGCATGAATGGCATCTGGCTTGCCAAATTCCTTCCATGTGCGTCAAATTAAATCACATGCTCCCTTTAAACGTGAAAAATAGTTTATCTTCAATTTTATTTTATGTTTAAATCCCAAAACATGTCTCCTAATAATGACATTTCAATTACATGGGTTATAGAATTGGAATTACCTACCTCTAAAAAAAATGAATAGTAGCTTACCTTGCTTTGGAGCATAGTAGGAGAGTTCCTTCCACAAACAAGTCAATAAAAGCAATCAACAAGGATTTTACAAGAAGAACTAGTAGATAAATCAATTAATTCATCTGAGAGAAGATTCATGGCCTACAAGAGTAACACAGTTAAAAACAATAACCAAAAGATCAAATATTTATGCCAAAAGTTCATGACACACTCTTGAAAAGAGAAGTTTCATTCATTTGTCACAATTTTGAAGTGAAGGAGGCAAAGATAGAGCTGCATCTAGTCTATGAACCAATTGATAATGGATGGTGGACCCTACATTAATTGGCTGCAAAGTGAGAAGTCTGAAATGAGATTAGGACTTCTGCAAGTGCAAAATAAAGGTGTTCTTCAATGATTTTAAAGGTTTGCTCTTTTTTTTTTTCAGTCAATTAATGGCGGTACCAATTGAAAATGGGCTAAACTACATATACTGATAAATGAATAACCAAGGTAACCAAGGAAACGGAACCCTTATTAAACCAATTCTTGGCTAAACCAAATTGAACTGACAGTAATCTATCATTTTGTCTTTTCAGTACTATCCAAATTATGCACAACCTAGTGCTCACATAAACTATAAAAACATGAATATCATGCAACAGTAAAAGTTTTTTGACGCAATTAGTTTGAAGAAAGACAAAAAAAATGAGACGAGCATCATCCACTCGTCCACATTTCATGTACATGTCTATCAAAGAAGTTGAAATGTATGCATCACAATCCAAGCCCATTCTCTTTGCATGATTATGAATATTTGCACCTTCCTCTAATGCTAGGAGGGTAGAACAGGCCGTCAGAACAAATGTAAAAGTGTACTTGTTTGGTTTTATGCCAGAACTAATCAAATGGTAATATAGATCTATTGCTTGATCAAAGGGTCCCATCCAAGCATAAGCCCTGATCATTGCATTACATAGAAAAATGCTTGGCTTAAGAATTTCATCAAAAATGAAGTGAGCTACCTCAATTTTGTTGCATGATAAGTACATTAAAGATAGTTTCTCAAGAAGAGCAGGATGATGGACATGGGCTTTGCTCCAAAGAATGTGTTGGTGTATTTTTTGCTCTCTTCTAGCAGCCAACGAGTCCTCTACAATTTGGAAATAGATGTCAGCAGAGAGACTTGAGTTTGAAATGAGTGCACGATGATAGACCTATTTTGCACATATCTCATTCGTTCCTTGACCGAATTGGATGAAATGATATCATTAGAAAGCTAAAGAATTTCTCTACAACTTTCATGTTGATTACTTTGAAAATTACCTACGATTCACTTCAGTTCGCAAACACCATATGAAAAAAAAAATCTGAAATTCAGAAAAAATACTGAGTTTTTTGCACATATCTCACTCATTTCTTATCCGAATTGGATGAAATAAGCATCGTTGGAAAGCTAACAAACTTTTCTACAATTTCATGCGGATAACTTATGATAATTACCAATGTCTTCGCTACAGTTCTCACAAACACCGTATGAAAAAAATCTGAAATTCAAAAAAAATATGCCCTGCGCAGGCTTTCCGTATATATCTCACTCGTTTCTTATCGGAATTAGATGAAATAGCCATCGTTGGAAAGCTAATTAACATATCTACAACTTTCATGTTGATTATTTTTGGTAATTACCTATGGATTCGATACAGTTTTCACAAACACCGATTAAAAAAAATCTGAAATTCAGAAAATATATCTCATGTTTTTTCGCACATATCTCCTCTTTATCCGAATTGGATGAAATGTCATCGTTGGAAAGCTAACAAACTTCTACAACTTATTGATCACTTTTGGTAATTACTTATAGATTTGCTACAGTTCTTACAAACACCTTATGAAAAAATATTATCTAAAACATTAAAAAAAAGAGGACAACGCTAATCGGCCTTTATTGAAGCATGTGAATGTAGGCCCATACAAGGCCATTTACAAGCAAAATGGTACAGAAGAACTCATTAGCCGGTGTTAAATACAACACATAATTATTATAATAATAAAAAAAACAGAAAAAAAAATAAAATAGCACAAAGAAAGCGAACAAAATAATTTTCAAATACGATAACCTTCAATACCATCCATTCAGTGGAAGCAATCCAAACAAAAACAGCTCAAAGTTGAAAGCTTTATCACTCCCTGGGATCTGAAAATCCTCTCTGGGAATATAGTTGAGAGCTTTACTGCATGAAGAAGAAAGAAAATTAAAGAGTACAAGCAAAATCTTCAATTTTCTCACTCTTCTTTGCCATCAGTTTTCTTCTCTAAGCATGGCTGAGTAGAGCTTGTAGTTGAGTCATGCCCGCCCTCCCTCCCTCAAAACAAAAGATGAAAGGTCTCCAAGAAAGAGAAGAGAAAGAGAGAGATAGAGAGAGGAGGAGAAAGAAATACAACAATTTGTTGTTTTACAGAGCAAGCAACAGAAGCTGCCAGAGAGAAACAGAGAAAGATATATGAGAGGATTACTTCCTTAGGGTGAGAACTATATATACACAACCTATGGTTTACAACCAAAAGGAAATGATAATCCTCTCACGATCCATTCATTTGAATCATCTAAAATAAATTTGAGTCAAATCAAGGGATTCATAATGAAAAAAAAAGAAGATTTATCATTCTCATAGTCACACCAGCAATAAACCAAATAAAGAGAAGTGCATATTTCAAAATAAACAGAATCCAGTAATTATACTCAAATCTCAATGGAGAATGATGGTGGAGTAAAAATTAACAAATCAAATGAAAGTACTTTACAACACACTAAGCATATCACAATAAACTTGTTCATAATTTAAAGTACTTGTGGGCTCCGAAAATTCGCCACCGACTTCTTCGATGAAAAGAGTGGTTTAAAGGTGTCGTAATTTTTAGAAGGCAGATGAGATAGTAGATAAGACACTACCCAGAGATTTTCCTCATCATTTGATTTTTAGATATAGTTCGGTTTCCTATGCAAAGCTATAGTTAATTACCCTCACAAGTAACTGACAAGGCTAGTCATTGAATGCGAGCATATAGTAACAACATATGAAGTTTTAGGATTTAAGATATGAAATTCATCATTATAGCTTAAACCGGATGGTTGGGGGAATGATGACGTACCCGATCTAGATCCCATGGTTCTATGATCCCGGGTAGCTGCCATCCCTAGTCTACTTAGTCAAAGGAGGTAGTCGACCCAACCTGACAGAAGGATCCTCATCAGCAACACATGGGTTACGTCAAGAAATCGATGTGTTTGTCTAGACAATCTTAACTCCACCTTAACAAAGGGCTATTTTCCTATCAAGTATACCCTATGATTCACAACTCAAAGGGCGAGCCATTGGAGAGCATACGCTACGGTCGTGATCATAATATAAGTTGACCAAAAAAAACCACCCGATCAGGACTATAATAACTTCATCGGGAGCCTACCAAGCCACGTAGAGGACACGGGCCATGTCCTTACTAACGAGAGATAATTGAGAGTGAACATAGCAGAACACTTGATTTGAAATTGACTCTTTTGTGAGCTATAGTTTTCTTAATTTGTCACCCTCGACAAATAGTTGAAGGTGGATAGATTGATTTTTTTGCTTTAAGTTTTAATGATAGAATTTCATTTAAGCGCTTTTATACTTAAAATTGATTAATTAGAATATGTTTAAGAGTTTTAGATCGCCAACTCTGTTAGTTAATAGAGGATTAGATCTACTATCATATGATAGAATCAATTTATATATTCCATTGATTTGAAACTCTTATTATATAATTTTAGGTTTTGTTAACCAATCCAGCTCTAAGACTAAACGGAAACAACCCGCAACATCCTCGGACTTGAATTTATGGATTCAACATAGTGTCGGGGCACATGTGGTGTTTATAGCTTAATTATTTCTAAGGAGATAATCTTAAGTCTACCTTAGCTAAAATATATATGCCCTATCAAGTATATCTTATGATTCACAACTCAAACGAGCCATTGGGAGCATACGCTAGTCGCGATCGTAATATATAATGGAATCGACTAGCCAAACTACCCGATCGAGGACTCGGTCGTAATCGCTCATCTATGGAGCTTATCGGGCCAAGCCACGCGAGACACGCCACACATCCTTACTAGCAGATTTATTAAGAGTGAACATAACAGAACATTTGATTTGATATTGGCTCTTTTGTAAGCTAGAGTTTGCTTAATTTGTCAACCCCGACAAACAATTGTAGAAGGTGGATATATTTAGCTTGATTTGAGCTTTTAATAATAGAATTCTATTTAAGCACTTTCAGATTACTGCTTAAAAATTGATTGATTAGAATATGTTTAAGAGTTTTAGATCCGCCACTCTATTTAGCTAAGATGATTAGATCTCTGTCACATGACAGGCCGATATTTCAGATTCAAAACTCTTATTATAGGATTTTAGATTTTGTTAACCCGACCCACTAAGACTAAACGAAACAACCCGCAAAGATCCTGAATTTAAGCATTTAACATAGTGTCGGGCACATGCGTGTATTTAAGAACAGGTAGTTTTATTATTTTGAATTATGAAATTGATTTGTATTTTTATTTAATTCCAATTTTAGCCTGTACAGCCTTTTTAGACATTAAAATTTGTACTTGAAATCTCAATGTCCGAGCACATGCATGAATTTATAGCTTAGTTAATTTCATCTATTTAATGAAATTATCACTCTTGAAAATCATAATTAGGATGAAATTCAATAATTTTTGATTAAAGGAGGCCTTATGATTTTTGTAGATTTTAATTTAGTATCATCAGCTTGTACAAAGGTTATCAGTGTGAAAGAAAGCATTTTAGTTTAGATTAGCTTTAACACACTGACACTTAGTTTACTTGTTGAGTTTTACATTTCTCCCAATTTGATTATGCTCAATTTATATCAATTTTGATAAGTTATGCGATTTCAATATTTGTTGCTTTAGCCCTACTCATGCTTATCATTAGTATAGTAATCACCTCCATTCATTATAAAAATTATTAAACAATTTGGATTCATTCTCGATTTTGAGTTTATTGTAAGTTTGTTATGAGTTTGGCATTACCCTCTCCCCACAAATTCCAATTAAAGCTTTCTAATTTTGAGAAATTTACAAGAAAAGAGAACTCACTACTTTAAGCCATAGAGAATAGCTAGAGTTTGTGAGTTTAATATTAGCTCTCCCAAATTTTACTTAGATTTTAAATGAATATTCTATTCTTTCCAAGGTTTGTTTTAAAGACTCCCCTTTTTTTTTTTATTTGGCTATAAAATTAGTAGGTTTTCCTACTTAATAAATTATATTTCATTCTCCCATTTTCTAAGTTAAAATATTTGATGAAATTTTGTGACCTCTCATTCCCTGTAGGAGGCGCATCGGGGTATTTTAGCTTTGGTATGCCCTGGCGTAGCAGTGGTGTCTTCGACAAATCCGGTTTTCATCTTCGCCACTGGAGCACATGAGGCCTTCAAACCTACAAAGAATACATACAATGCAATATATAATCATCCCCCCTTTTTTTTCTAAGTCTGAAAATTAGACAAAATTTTGGCATTTCATCTAGGGGGAGTGACATCTAACAATGGTCTTACTGATGCCTCTTGGATAGCGGCATTCTTCTGCCACTCTGATATTTTTCATCTCTTCACTGCTAAGCACAACGGTCTTCAAACCTACAAAAAAAAATATGTATATATTCACATTAATAAATTCCACATGTTGACATATTTTGTGGTGTCTTTGCATCTTAGCAAAGGAACGATTGGGTATATTGGGAATGCAATGTAAGGGGTGCGACGCAGAAAATCAAAAGAAGAATTCGCCTACTGATGATGTTCTTCCCTGATTTGTGGCGTAGCGGAAGAGGATACTAGAGCAGAGTATGATGCCAAAATCAAAGGAAGAATTACCGATGATGTTCTTCTCTCGATGAACTAAAAGTGGAAGGTTACGGGATGACGGCGTCAATTGAAGGAATAATTTCTTGACAATTTTTCTGTTCAGAAGTGAGGCTAAAGTGAGGGGTGGGATGGCAAAAATCGAAGGAAGAATTTTCCTGCTGACGATGTTCTTTCTCGATTTGCGGTGTAGCGAAAAGTGGAAGGATTACGGGGCACGAGATGCCGAAAATCAAAGGAAGAATTCTCGGCGATTTTCTTCCAGTTCATGGTGAAAATGGAAGGATTCGGTGTAGGAGATGGGCTCTAATAGTAGCTAGTGGGTGTAGGGAAGAGCTGGGCCTTGGCTGGAGGAAGGAGGCTGGCGGGCAGAATAGTGGGCTTGAAGGGCTATTTGAAGGGTAGCAGGAAGGAGGCGAGTCTGGTGGGCTCAGTGCGAGCAAGGAGCTGCAGGGGTGTGAGTTGGGTCACGAGAACAGTGCAGTGGGTGGTATGCTTCCGAGCGTGGGGAACAGTACATGGTCGGCAAGCGGGTCTGTGGCGTCAGAGTGGAGCAGCTTAAATGAGACAAGCGGCAGTCAGGACCTGGAATGCACGCGATGTGGCGATTCTGGAATGCGGGAAGAGGGGCAGCTGTGTGGCACCGTCAGGGACCATGTGTCAGACGACCCGTGGGGAAATCGAAAAGTTTCAACAGGAGGAGAATTTTTTTTGGCTTTTTTTTCTTTTTTATTTTCCCATGGGAGAGAGGAGAAATTCGGACGGTCACCGAATGAGGAGAGAGTGGGAGAATGAGAGGGAGTAGTTGAGGGAAATGGGAGGGAGTGGTTTCAATTTTTTTTTTGAATTATTTTTTTTGAAAAATTGAAAATGGGAATGGTTGAGAGGGGTAATTTGGGAATTTTAAATTAATTTTAAATTAATTCAACCAGTTTTAATTTGGGTTTCAAATCGATAAATGCACATAGTCAATATATATATCGATTTAGGGTAATTTCATTGTCGAATGCAATATGCATTCATTTGCGATTGGAGGTTGTTTGGTTCGAGTCGGCGCTAAATTGAATCTATTTTAGCTCAAAATGCACATCGTCACTTTTGGATGATTTTTTTGTCCTGAATGAATGAACAATCTCATTTGATAAATTTTGATATTTTGAAGCCAATGACGTGTTCAATTTTATGAACACAGTGATTTTTCTGCCATCTTGATATCGTCGATATATAATGATGGCGTTTGATCGGTTGCTCATCAAGTCATGCAATATTTATATCCTTATCAATTTCAATGTTTTGAACATGGTGGCAAAGTCTGTTCGTTGATCAGAGGTCATTTGAGTTCATTTCGATGATGTCCATTATTTTGAACCGATTTGAGACTTAAGTCCTCAATTTGACTTGTGGTCTTGTCTTGATTTGTGACACATATGGAGGTCAACAAATGCCCCCCAACAAATGTGATTCGTGCATGGAGCGAGTCACATTTGTTGAAAATTGGTTGACCATTTGGGCGAGCTTGGATCATTTTAGCGCTTTTTATAGCTTGAAACTTTGAGATTTATCATTAGTATATTGCCTTATTGAGGACCCTTGATGATTGACTAACTTGTCATAATTGAGTGGTCGGATAGATAAGAGTTCTTATACCATCTACTATCTACTTTGACTTTGTTGAAGATCTCTTTCTTTTATGTTATTGCATTTTGAGTCTCCTCCAACCCTAGCTTCATGCTTGGTGGGGTTTGATGGAGAAATTGATTTGCTTGTTTTGATAAATGACTCCATTGGGGAATCGATTTCTCTGTCGATTTGCAATTCTTTCTGTCCTAGCTTTGAGCTTGAGGGACTGGATGAAGGATTGACTTGATTTGTCAATATTGACTTGTCAGGAAGTGTATGCACTCCATGAACCCTGTGCTTGCCACTTTGATGAATTCGTTGAAGGATACATATAGATGACCCAGCCTTCCGGCTTATATAGGATCAATGTTGAGTTATTAGTTTAGCAACGTGTGCTTTAACATGAATAACCACAAAATTCATTTAGTCTAGCCATCGGCTTTGTTTGAACTATGGAATTGCTTCTTGTCTATGCTTGTAATATGAAGATTGATTTGGTATACGAATTGAGCATTTCATTAGATTGCCTTGATCATCAAGAGATCTCACGGATCACGATTGCTTATAATCACTAAGCTGGATCTAGTTTGAGATTGAATAGTTATCGTCATTGAATTGACGAGCAGGGGCTCTTTCACTATGACCTTTTCTTGGGGCTTGTTGAGTGAGGAGAGCATCAGCAACTCGACCATATTTGGGCTTGTTGAGTTCGACTTTTAGAACCTACGAGTCTTCACTTAAGGCGTAGTGGATTGGTGGTTTTTTGCCATTGAATGAGGCTCTTTCAATGGCCTTTTATTACTTGTTGAGTGAGGAGAGCGTCACAACTTGCCATTTATGGGCTTGTTGAGTTTGAACTTTAGAACCCATATGTGTCCTAGACTTTAGGATGTAGAGGTTGATGTTTCTCCAACTTGGTTGATTGAAGCTTCCGAAATCAAGAGTTCTTTTGACTTGATCTCCAGAATTTGGCAAATCTGGGAGATAAATTTTTTGACATTTAGGGTTGTCTTTTCATGTAGAAATATATTCTTTTTATTCGTGCAAGACTCTGCAACTTAATAGAAATAATTATGGATATATTCAGGGATTTTGGCATAAAGCTCGATGTCAACCTGAATAAGAATATATTTGAGGATCTCGTCTTATGGCATGATGTCAACTCAAATAAACTTGATATAAACTAAAAAATGTGCCCTTGTCTTGCAGGGGGAATTCTAAAGTACATTTAGGAGAATTTTCAAGATGAAAATAATACAAATATATCCATATTTGAATTGATATATTCTAAGGACATTTTAACATACAACATTGATTTCATGTGTATATAAAAAATCTAAAAATGTCCCCTATGTAACAAGAGAGTTTTCATGAAAAAGTTCTTCATATGGAGTATGTTTATTTAAGGATCTCAGCATGAAGTACGATGTCAACCTACATAGATGCACTAAAAAAATGCCCCTTGTCTTGCAGGGGGATTTCTATTGTAGCTCGAGAACGTAGTCATAAAGTATAGTACTTTTTTAAGTATCGGTCATTAATTGTAGTATAGGTCTTTCACCCTTTAGGTCGATGAGTTGGTATGCCCCTCCTTGGTATATGTTTTTAATGACAAAAGGGCCTTCCCAATTAGGCTCAAATTTGTCACCAAATTTTTGATTAGAGATAATTGGTCTTTTCAGC
This sequence comes from Cymbidium sinense, assembly GCA_021442155.1. Taxonomy (NCBI): domain Eukaryota; kingdom Viridiplantae; phylum Streptophyta; class Magnoliopsida; order Asparagales; family Orchidaceae; genus Cymbidium; species Cymbidium sinense. The sequence goes on along the minus strand of CM038220.1, from coordinate 17,304,877 downwards.
ATTAGGATCAATTCTCTTTTTTGAAATGTTCGAGCCCACACCATATGGTCAAATGCTCTGGATATCTTTGCTCAATAGACTTTTAGATTTTGATGAGCTTCCAATATAACTTCATCAAGCGCATTGAGTTCCTCCATTCTCAAATGAGCATTTTGATCTTTAGTTAGATTATCTGGATGGCTACTCGAAGTGAAGGCAACTCAACTTCAAGCGGAAGAACTGCTTTAGTTCCGAATACCAATGAATAGAGAGTTGCTTTAGTCGGCGTCTTGTAGGTAGTTTGATATGCCCATAGAGCCTCTACTAGCTTGGTATGTCATTCTCTCTTATTTTTAGTGAGAATCTTCTTGAGCAGCTTGACTAATGTCTTGTTGAAGGCCTCTGCCAAACCATTTGCTCTTGGATTGTATATTGAAGAGTATCACCAATCAATTTTATGTCGATCGACGAATCTATAAATCTTTGCACTTTTGAAGGTTGTGCCATTATCAAAATTTTTGTGACACTCCAAATCTATAGACTACATTATGTGTAAAGAAGTTAATCACTCGATCAGCAGTAACTTCTTTAAATGGGGTAGCTTCAGCCCACTTAGAGAAATAATCAGTCGTTGCCAGGATGAAGCGATGTCTAGCTGATGACGGTGGATCAATTGGTCCAATTATATCCGTACCCCAACATTCAAATGGCCAGGATGCTATTGTTGGGTGTAATGGATTTGGAGGTTGATGGATGAGATCCCCATATACTTGACACTCATGACACTTCTTAGCATAACCCATCCTTTTGATCTTTACTGTCATCTTGGGACCTGACTGATGTGCACCACAAAGTCCTTCTTGAACTTCAGCCATCACTTTGCTACCTTCATCTACACCAAGGCATCATAGCCATATTTATTCTAAGTATCTACGATATACAATGTTATTGACGAAAGCATAGCATAACATTCTCTTCTCGATTTGGCGCTGATTTATTACTTAGTAATTTGCCTTCTTTAAAGTAGTCGATGAAGGCTTGCCTCCAATCATGTGACACTTTACAACAAAGGCTTCTGCTTTTAGCAATGTCATTCTTAATCTTCTTGGTACAACTTCTTATTGATTTTGGAGTATGAGCAACTAGGTCGCATCCTGGCGGGTTAGATTTGGTAACCCTCTACTGCGTGGATTGATACTTTATCGCTCAGAAGAATATCTTTCGATCATGACATAATCACCATTCATACTTGTCATTTCTTAGCTAGTTTTGCTAGCGGTTTTTTATTATTCTGGATCGAGAGACTTCGAGTTAGTGTGATATTTGAGTATGCGCTAAAAGGATGTGCAACTAGAAAATCGCTAAGACTTGTCCCTTCACCGCTGAATGTGATATCAAATTGTGAAAATAATACGCCCATCTTGCCGTTTACCTATCAACGCCGGTCTTGTCATCAAGTACTTCATTGATCCTCGAGATGAGGGCAATCTTGTGAGATAACATATAATGATGAACTTCAAGTGGCAAGACTTCTTTAGCTCCAAATACTTTAGCATGAGGAGTGGATTTTGTGAGAGTATAGTCTAGATGTCACATTGTGTATATTTGTAAGGGAATTTCACTTCGAGATTTTGGCCTTCAAATTTGCTCACCTATTTACTAGGACCTTTCGACGGCAGATTCTTGGACATGTGGTCCAAGTGTCACGCATCGATGTTCACCATGCGAGACTTGAATTAGTAGACATTTTGCCAGGGTTGTAGGAGGAGGTTTCTTTGGAGGAGCAACTCTAGCCTCCCTGATGATACGACATTCATATTTTCTTTTCATCAGTCATTTTTTTTAGCAACTTTGAGAACCCGATGCACTATTGCATATACAGTTTCAAGTTTCTTTACTAGATAAGCTAGAATATGATATTATCTAGTTTAGAATGACTATTTAATTTGACTAGTAGAGCTATTTGACTTTACTCATCTTAGGTTATCAAACCTATTATGGGTTGGAACACTCGCTTCTGGTTCCACAGCTAGTTGTACAATTTTCTACTTGAATAATGGTTGTTGAGCACGTAGTTCAGCATTTCTCTTTCTCCATTATCTTTGGGTTAGCTTGCTTCTAGATGAAGAAGCTTGTGTCCAGCTACTTCTTCTCGAGGCTTTGTCCTACATATTTATTTTTCTTTATACTGGGACCTTTCGATAACGGATTCCCGAACACGAAGTTCATGTGTCACGCCCCAATGCTCATCAAGTAGGAATTGCTTAGAACGGTCTTGAGCTCTTACAACCACTGATTGTAGCTTTTATAGTGGTGCATTTTTAGCTTCTTTGATAATTGACATTTGATACCTGTTCTTCATAAGACATTTTCTCTTAACAACCTTCAAAACTCTATGTGTTCAAGTAGATAGAGTTTCATATTGTTTCTTCAAAAAGGTTGATGCCAACTGCTTTTGAGCCCAAAAATACTATTTAACTCACCAATAGAGTTATTCCTTTTCACCCATCTCAAAATTTTAAATTTATTATGGGGTAGAAATACTTCAAAGGTCGGTTGTATGACTTGTGATTCGCAGACAACTAATGAGCTCATAGCTTTAGTGTTTCTTCTCCTTTGCCTTATACTCAATTTTCCTCTAAAATAGGAGGCTTCAGTATCATACCTTCCTAGTGTGAAAGGTTCAACTAGCAGGGTTGTCGCATTCACAGGAATGACTGAAACTTTTTGTCTAGTGAAGGTTCTCTTCATGACTAGCGCCTCAAAATGAATCAATATTTTAAGTACAAATGCTATCTTTTGAGGAACCTTAGTAAGAGTGGCCATTCCAATTATCTTCCTCCTTCACAAGTTGGTACAGAATATGCGCTTAAGGTAGAGGATTATTTGCTGATGTTGGAGAGTTTACACTACTAAATTGATGGTAGCTCCAAAGATCTCGGTATTGATTACAACATTAGCCAGACAAATATTAACTCTGCGACCTGACTGCATGATGAACGATGTGTTCTGAAGATTCATCAATATAGAGAACAAGCAGATCAGTCATAATGAGATGAATGATTTAACTTTAATTTCATTGATAATTGATTTTAAATTTCAATTTTTTTTCATGCTCCACTGCTACTATAGCTTAAATTTGACTAACCAAAGATGGAAAGGGAAACCGTCCCCAGTGGAGTCTTCAGAAGTCTATGGGCTTTGAATATTCGCCACTGACCTCTTCGATGAAAAGAGTGGTTTAAAGGTGTCGGTATAATTTTCGTAGAGGTGATAGTAGTAAGACACTACCCTTAGATTTCATCCTCATTTGATGAGGACTTTAGATCTGGTTCCAGGTTTCCTATAGGCGCAAGCCCCTATAGTTAATTACCCCTCTCAATAAGTGAGAGAGAACTTTTGATTAAGGCTAGTCATTAGGTCGCTGAATGCGTAACGTATAATAACAGTATATGGAGTTTTAGGATTTAAGATATGAAATTCATCATTATAGCTTAAACCAGATGGTTGGGAGAATGATGACGTGCCCGATCTAGATCATATGGTTTCGTCATCCCTGGCAGTCGCGGTCCTTAGTCTACTTAGTCAGAGGAGGTAGTTGACCCAACTTGATAAGGATTCTCATCAAGAACATACAAAGGTTACGCCGTCCAAGAAAAGACAAGGGTGGTGTTTGTCTAAGGAGACAATCTTAAGTCCACCTTACCGATGAGGGCTATTTCCTTTCAAGTATACCCTATGATTCACAACAAGAGGGGAGCATACTGGCCGTGATGTAATATAATGGATTGGCCGAAACCATCCACCAGGACTCGTCATAACTTCATCGTGGAGCCTACCGCCAAGCCATGTGAAAGGAAGCCACATCCTTAGAGAGATTGATTGAGAGTGAACATAGGTAACACTTAATTTGACATTGACTCTTTTGTGAACTATAAGTTTCTTAATTTTCATCCTCGACAAATAGTTGTGGAAGGTGGATAGATTGAGTTTTTCTTTAAGTTTTAATGATATAATTTTATTTAAGCATTTTAGATTGCTACTTAAAATTGATTAATTAGAATATATTTTAAGAGTTTTAGATGTCAACTATTTAATTACTAATAGAGGATTAGATCTATCACATGATAGAATTAGTTTCTAGATATTCTATTGATTTATTATATATATTTTTAGGTTTTGTTAAGACTAAACTAGAAACAACCCAGCAGATCCTCACTTGAATTTAGGCATTAGTGTGGGGCACATGGTGTTTATAGCTTAATTATTTATCTAAGGAGACAATCTTAAGTCTACCTTAGCTGACAGAGGGCTATTTGCCCTATCAAGTATACCCTATGATTCACAACTCAAAGGGCAGAGCCATTGGAGAACATATGCTAATAGATCATAATATAATGTAGGAGCCAAACTACCCCATCGAGGACTCTGATCGAATCGCTTCATCTGTGAGCTCATCGGCCAAGCTACGTTAAAGGACACGGGCCATGTCCTTACTGGCATGAGATTTATTGAGAGTGAACATAACAGAACACTTGATTTAACATTGACTCTTTTGTGAGCTAGAGTTTGCTTAATTTGTCACCCCCGACAAACAATTACGGAAGGTGGATAGATTGAGTTTGATTTGAGCTTTTAATAATAGAATTCCATTTAAGCATTTTCATTTACTTAAAATTGATTGATTAGAATATGTTTAAGAGTTTTAGATCCTATTTGTTAGCTGCTAATAGGATTATTTATTTCACCACGTAATCAATTTTTCAGATATTTTACTAATTTAAAACTCTTATTATAGGTTTTTAGGTTTTGTTATCCCGAACCCAGTCCTAAGACTAAACTAGGAAATAACCCGCGCAGCATCCTTAAACACTTGAATTTAAGCATTTAGCATAGTGTCGGGGCACATGCGGGTGTATTTAAGAACTTAGGTAGTTTTTATTTTTTTAAATTATGAAATTGATTTTGTATTTTCATTTAATTCAATTTTAGCAACCTTTGCATTATTAAAATTTGCACTTGAAATCTATGTTGAGCACATGAGAATTTATAATTTAGCTAATGCCATTAATAAAATTATCACTCTTGAAAATCATAATTAGAAAATTAATTTTTGATTAAAGGAGATGATTTTGTAGATTTTGATTTAGCTTTCTGTTGTGTATAAAGGGTTGTAGATCCGTGGTAAAAAAGCATTTTGGTTTAGATCAGCTTAACACACTACTATACTTAGTTTACTTGTTGAGTTTTAATATTCTCCCAATTTGATTATGCTCAATTTATATCAATTTTGATAAGTTATGCATTTGATTTGTTGCTTTAGCCTTACTTATGCTTATCATATAGTAATCACCTCCACATTCATATAAGAATTATTAAACCCAATTTGGATTCATCCTCGATTTTGAATTTATAGAAAGTTTGTTATGTGCATTACCCACCCCAAATTCCAATTAAAGCTTAATTTTGACAAATTTATAAGAAAAGAGAACTCTCTCATTACTTCCTTTAAGCCATAAGAATAGCTATTAGAGTTTGTGAGTTTAATATTAGCCTCTAAATTTTACTTAGATTTTAAATGAATATTCTATTCTTTCCAAGGTTTGTTTTAAAGGCTCCCTTTTTTTATTTTACTATAAAATTAGCAAAGTTTTCTACTTAATGCTCTAAATTAGCCATTTCATTCTCCCATTTTTCTAAGTCAAAAGATTTGATAAAATTTTGAGGCTCAGAGCCATCCCCGCAGTGAGTCGCGGGGGTTTTTTTGTTGAATAGAGAGTGGTGTCTTGTGACACCATTTTCATCTCGCCGCCTCTTCAACGAGGCCTTCAAACTTGCAAAGAATACATAATGCAATATATAATCATCCCCCCCCTCGATTTTTTTTCTAAGTCGAAAATTAACAAAATTTTGACGATTTCATCAAGGGGGGGGACATCTAACAACCGACTACTACTTCAGATGCCTGAAGCAATGAGTAATGTCTTCGACACCACAACCTATTTTTTCATCTGTTGCTTGAAAGCATAACGAGTCTTCAACTGCAAAGAAATACAAACATATGTATATATTTACATTCAAAAATCCCCACATGTTGACATATTTCATCAGTATGCATAAAGGAATTGGTAGCATTGAATGCAAGGTAAGGGTGTGGACGCAAAAATTAAAAGAAGAATTTGCTGTTGATGATGTTCTTCCCCGATTCGATGAAAAAGACAACTAGATGGGATGCAAAATCAAGGAAGAAATTGTCATTGATGATGTTCTTCCCCCACATTCGGTGAAGCAAAAAGTTAAAGGGTTATGGGATGCGCGATGCCAAAAATCGAAGGAAGAATTGCCGACGATTTTTCTCAGGCGCAGAAAATGGAACTAAAAGGGAGGGGTGGGATGTCAAAAATCGAAGGAAGAATTTACCTGTTGACGATGTTATTCCTGAATGAGCAAATAATAGTGGAAGGGTTACTGCGGAGCCGAAATCTTTGAGGAATTATGTTGATCATTTTCTTCTTCATGTATAGCAAAATGGAAGGATTTATGGGCTATATGAGGAGAGGGTCAGAAGGCTAGTCTGTAGGGAAGAGTTATGGGCTTTTGAGGTGTGGAAGGAGGAGGCGAGCAAGGCGGGGTGAGCAGGGAAGAGCTGACTCAATGAATAAGGAGGCTCACGAAGCAGAACAAAGTCAAGGGCTATTTGAAGTTTCAAGGGAGGTGGCCCTGCAGTTTTCCGGAAAGTGGGGGTGAGAGGGCAGGGTGGTCAATTACAGAGAAATGAGATGGAAAAGAGGATGGTTCTTGAATGAAGGAACCGGGGTAATGGAAATATATCACAATAGTTAAACGCAGCGGCATTTTTGACGAAAGCGGGTCGGCGAGGTCCATTTCACTCAAAATGCGCCACTTTCACCACTGATTTTCATGCACTCATTGAATTGAATGCAATAGTTTCATTTGATAAATGATATTTTAAATTTTGAATCAATTTCATGACGATCATTTGATCCTCTTCGACACCTTTGACCTTGATATGTGCAAGCGTGTGACTTGAGCTTGATCGATTGCTCATCAAGTCATGCAATATTTATCTGACAATTTTGATTCTGTATGGCGTACATTTGAGGTCATTTGAGTTGATTTCTGAGGTGTATTTTGAACCACGCAGTAATCGCCAAGTCCGAATTTGACTTGTGGGCTTGTCGGTGACACATATGGAGGTCAACACACTCAATACAAAAGAAAAACATACATCCAAAGTTTGGTATATTCAACAAAATATCATAGTGCATTACATCCAAACATCATTAACCATCACTTAGGTTCATATTCAACAAAAGAAAATTTAAGTTTACAATAAAATATTGCATGAGATAGTGGTTAACATAAAGATTGAACAATAATTTAAAAAATATGAATCATCTTCCTAACTCCTTGTGCATCCATCTGGCTTTTGATTTTGTAGGTCTTGAAAGAAAGGATCGAATCATCATAGGATTCTTTGATAAGTTCTCATAAATTTTGTCAATCTCTTCAACAGAAAAATCTGGAATACTAAAAAGCTCTGTCATTAGTTCATTGAACATTTGTCTTTCCTTAAAATCCCATGTTGAACTCTGAATTGCATTTGTAACTTGGGTTACACTATCAGCCATCATGAAAATTTAATCATGCAAAGATTGATCACTTTCATTCTTTTAGTCTTCTTGCATTTAGTAAATTCTTTCGAAGATGAAGGTATTGACCTTTTTGTCTTCTCAGAATTCTGTAAGTTCCACATTAGGAAACTCAATGTGATGGTACATATCTCGATAAAACATGAAGGCTCGTCATCATTTAAACTAATATGTTGAGTACCAAAGGAAGTTTCAGAATTTCCTAACTTTGCCCATTCTCCTGTGCCATGACCTTCACCACAAACTTTCTCCAATTTATTGTAATTTTCAATTGGAATATTTAAAACCAAAGATCTTTTGGAAAAGCCTACAATGCAAGAAAAATACTTAACATATATTTCTTAGCAATATCATGTGGGAAAGCTATATTACAAAAAATATCTAAATATGTGATGCATATTCCTCTTGTCTCATCAATATCATTTTTTTTATCTTCATCCCAAGACACACCTGATTTTCTCATTAGCTCTAGATGTGATTCCATATTTTGATGCTTGATCTAATTTTTGCATTGATCCTGTGACTTCCCAAATTTATGTTTTAATTTATAAGAAACTCTTTTGTACATAGTACCTTTGAAGCCTTAAGCACTTCTTATATTCACATCAACATACTCACACATGATTTGTAAAAGCCCTGAAATCCATTCTAGTTTTGTACTCTAGGAAAAATGCATTTTTTTAGTTTTTAGAGCTAGTGGGGGGCTAGGAGGAAGATTGTCCATTTAACCTAATTAGACAACCATTATATTGAAGCAAATATTAGTAGTTAGTATGATTAAAAATAATCTTATAAAAGAAATTATGCAAAAAAAGATAAATCTAAAAACAAAGATGCTTTATTCTACCTAGAAATAAATATTTGTATCATCTATTACATATGTTAATTGAAAAAATATATATATTTCACCCAAAAAGATAAACAATTAGCATAAAAAAATATTTATATTATGTACTAATATAATATGATTTATAAAAGATAATAAATCTAACATCCCAAAATATGGACTATGTATTAGAAAGGATATTTTATGTCATCCAAATTTCTAGCTAATAACCACTTCGTCATGCTCCACTTTGCATGAGCTATTTGGTCTCTTTTTTTTAACCACTCACCGTGATTCGCATAACCCTCATGTCATGCCTACTAATATGTCCTCCTAGCCACTTCCCTGAAGAATGAAATCATCACTTCAAATGATCCAATTATGTAATATACAAGATGCAAGAACAATATCAACTTGTATTTATAATGAAAATATGGGTCACACTTGATAATTCCAAATTGATTTTTCAAAGAACCAAAAGCACGCTCATAGTACATGTGATGAATGTCGGGTTAAACAACTCATTAGCATTGGTTGGTCTAATGCTATCAATTCTTGAAGATGATATCTTGTGGCATGAAATGGAGATATAAAACCCTTCTTAGTAGAGTAGCCACCGACTAAGTATTTACTTGTGAATAAATGTGAATCAATCATTCAGAGTAATTATTGAAATGATATTTATGATAAATATATTTTGTACCTTCTAAATAAATAGACCATCAGGTTATTCTATGGCATTATAGAAATATCATGTTTTGAACCTTCCACCCAGACATATGTAAATTTCAAATCAAAGTTTACTCTACAAGCACATTTTGGGTGGGATAAGGTTTTCTCATCTAAAGATTCATGCTCCTTAGAACCCTAACTTTAATATGAGTTCCATCAAGAGCACCATACAATCTAAAATTAATAAGTTATATTAGTAAGAGCATTAAAATACTTATATAAGATATCATTATCATACCTTGAAGAAAGGCATGAATCTATCGCCGATTGTATTTTATGGAGTTTCCAATGTCGAGCTTTATCATCTCATGGAGTAACTTTCATACAACATACAATACAACATTAAAGTACCTACTCACAATTTCTCCACATCGTTGAAAGTTGAAGAATGACCATTTACACTATGCCCAAGGGTATGTAATAATATAAATATTTACTCAATTTTTATATTAAGCGTGTCTACAAGTAAACCTCTTGTAAAATAAATTACATAATTTGAAAAGAAAGCTTTTTTCTCAAACCATATTCACACAATAATTAATCCATAATATAATCTAGAAAGGTAAGTTTCATGAATATTTTTTCGATTAATTCTTTGTTGATCTCTCCTTAGTGTATCCAATAAAACAAATATAATAATGGTTGAAAAGAATGAAGGCATGAATGGTCAAGCAAATTGATTTCCATTGATCTCCACATCATTTGAAAACTCATCGTAATGAAACCATCCTTCATCTTGAGATCGCACTCATTGATTTTACAATGATATTCACTAAGCCGAGTCCTCTAAAAAAAATAAAAAAAATGTTTAGAGAATAACAGCCATCAAATTAGTTGAGAAACAAAGGAATTATAAAGAAAAAAAATATTAATTAAAATATTTAATAAAATTAAATTTAATATATTGTTATGATTAAAATAAATAAGTTGTTTGCATTAAGTACCTTTTGACACCTAATATTTATTTTAGAGGCTTTTACATACACTATCACCATATTCTTATCTATTTATAAATTAACCATTCAATATCAAAATTTCAAATTGACATTCAAATATTGAAATTCATAACAAAATCCCAACCCAAAATTTTCATTTTTGTAAAATTCATAATAATTTGATAGTGGATGCAAAATACATGTATATTAATAAAAAATGATGAATGGTTAAATTATAAATGCATATTTTTAGGTGGTTGATTTGTAAATATCCCTTTATTTTATATGCATGAAATGTCTCAAGTGATCATGTTAAATACAATGTTATTTGAGTTAATTGCCAAAAGCTCTTTGTTTTGGCTAAATTCAATGTAACTGATTAAGAAACATTAAGACTAGTTTGAACAAATAAATAGAGGGAGATTTTTATGGGTTAGAAAACTTTGGATATCATGAGCTTTGGATTTTGAACCTTTGGAAAATTAATCTTCCTAAAGCTCTTATAGATTCTAATTTATAGTACAAAGGCTTACATTCCTTATCTTTATGTTATTTCCTTTCTTACATCTACTATCTCCCCTTCTAAATCCTTGCTAGGTATGCGATCTTGACAAACCATGATCTAACATTAACCATAGAACATATTATATAAATATTTGGCCAAAAATAAGTTTTAAGTAATAAAGAAAAAATCCTACTTTAAATGGGCAAAACCTTTTGTTTAGGAAACACAAAGTTATTAGAAAATATCTTCATCAAGAAAAAAAATTGAGGGTGGGCCCACCTTGTAGTTCTCTCTCATGTTGTTTAACAAAATAAATAATACTTTTGGGCTTGTCCACCACTAGCTTATTTGAAAAAATAATTAAATTATAAGACAATATTGAGTATAAAAAATAAACTTTTAAATGATACTCTTCATGAACGAGCCTAAATTAGTTTTAATTGAACTTTATAAAGAGCTTGCTCACAAGTTTTAAATGATCTTTTTTTATGAATATAAATAAATGGAATAATGAGTTCAAATTTAGCTATTTAGTTACTATGTATTTATGAAGTATTCAAATTTATTTAATTACTTAATAAAATAATCATGAACAAGTTGTAATAAAGCTGGGCCACAAATAACTTGTTGAACACTTTGTTCATTTGCAACCCAAATAATGGCTGGGTGGATTATATATTAATTGTGTGATTCATTTTATCTGAAGCTTTCATTTTTTATTTTTTTAAACTTATATTTGTTGATGTATTTTATTATTAAAATAAATTAACTTATTTAAAACACTCAAAATAATTTATAAGTATTTTATATTTTTTATTTTTAAAATAAATTAATTTATTTAAATCACTCAAGATAATTTATAAGTGATTGTCTATTTTAAAAATAACTATCACATGCAATTATTACCACATATTCAACATAATTTATTTCAAATTAAAATAGAAATAAAATAAAATAAAGTTAAAATAATAAATAATAAATAATAAATAAATGTGATCTAACCAACTTTTGAAAACTTTAACAATAATTTTAAATAAGTAGATCACCTCAATATTAAACATGGGAAAAATTAATAATCAATCATTTGATAATGAAGATGAAGAAGTCAATTTCCACATGATATATTTTCTAATTATTAAAAAATCTTTAATATTTGCTTTAGATAGCATTTTATTAGGTTGGTAGACATAAATAATAAATCATGGATTAATGAAAGTTGGAAGAATCTTGAGGTATTGGACTTTCTAAAGATTGTTTGAGGTTTGTTAGAATTCTCCTTAAGGGGAAGATTAAAGAGAAAGAAATTTAGCATAAATATTAGTTTTGACATTTGTACATAGTTAGTGCTAACAATGTAAATCAACTTTATTGTTGATGGTGCTTAACATTATTAGTGATACGTTGTATTTGGTGAATTATGCATTAATCTTATAAATGATGATATGGGTTGACATTATACATCCTTTATAAGTAATGCATGCATAATATATTTTATTCAAAAGAATATATTGAATAATCAATCTTATGAGTGATAGTGTGTATTGATAACATGCATTAGCCTTATTTATGATGTGTATGTGTGTACAATATACATGAGTCTTATAAGCCATGCCATGTACCCATTTAGATGATAAATTGGGGTGACTTTAATTGGATAATGTTGTTTGAAGATCATGAACAAGAATGATGAGTGAGTGATCATAATTAAGCATGGTGGACCAAAAAAATGAACGATGATGATTTGATTATAAAAAATGATAGGGTGCTTTATGATAATACATTCCAACATTATGATCGAAACATTACTCTTATGATGATAATTAAAGGTATTTTAACAATAATAAATAAATTGGTTATAACAAAGCTTAAATATTGGTATGATGTCTAGAGGTTTGTTGATAGTTGATGATGGTGATGATTTATGATTAAACTTAAAACTTGGTGGTGGTTCAACAATAGTGGGTTTGTAGTAATCTTTCATTAACCTATTGATTGACTTTCAAAGGTGATTGTTTAATGATAAAAATGATTGTTAGTATGACAATTTAAAAAATTAGATGATGACAATCAATAATATTAGTTAGATTAAATATCTTGACAAGATGAAGAACAACATCAAAAGTAGTTGAGTATAGTTATAAATTTTAGAACATTATTGGTGATCAAATAATCACCAAATCATACATATTAATTGTTCAATTTAGTGTCTCATTAAAATATTTAGTTTGACTATAAATTTGTTAAAATTGAAGGATGATCTTTATTTTAACTCAAAATTATCTAATTTTAATATACAATATCATTTATGCTAATCAATTAAATCCTTTAATGTTGTATATATATTGTAATATGGTAGAAAATTTACAACGTTAGATATAAATTAACTCTTACTTAATAGGAATATCAACACATACACATAAAAGTGTTATGATAATAATATTTTACATTAAAACCTCATACCTTGAATAATAAAAAAAATAATTCATTATATAAAATAAAACTATAGAAATACTCTCCAACTAAAATAGATAGAGTTACAATATATGAAATACTCTTTTTATTTTCTAATTATACTTAGGCAACAATATCCTCAAAATAATAAAGCTACAATAGTTTATAGAAGTAATTATAACAACTCTTTGCCAACTTAGCTTTTAGGCTTATTCCTCAATCCTTTATCTTTCATGTTAATTTTAGTAGTGACATTTAAATAAATTAAATTCAAATCTTAAAATGCTTCATAAGATAGTTTTCAAATGGAATTTAGAGAAAGGCATATAAATAATTTAGAAACATTTGAAAAATTTTAAATTATGAGATATATATATATATATATATATATATATATATATATATATATATATATATATATATATATATATATACATAAAACAATTTATATATTTACATATTTTAACATCTAAAATTTCAATTTACATCTATACTTTCCTTGGACATGATGTATTTTACTTTTAAAGACAAATGATAATGATCTTTGATGTGATAGTAAGGATTTATATTAGGTACTTAAATTTTAAAATCTAGATGTTATACATGCAAATACATAAAAAATTGTGTGATATGTATATAACTTTCTCCATCATCAAAAAATAAAAAAAGTCCAAAATCAAATTTTGCATATTGAATGGTTATAAGCCTTGTATATTTTACATTTAAATGTTGAACACATCTTTGTTGACAATGAGTTGACATTTCTATAGGCTATATATATAGAAACTTCAGATTTTCCTCGATGTTTGGCGTGCGATCAACCTTTTCTTTCAACATAGCTATTTGTTTTAACATTTTCTGTAAATATGAAGAGAATTTTAGGCAACATTGTAACAATAGTGGCCAAGTTTTTCTTAAAATGCTTGTTAGGGAAAATAGAGAGAGAGAGAGAGAGAGAGAGAGAGAGAGAGAGAGAAACTATTTTTAGAGTGGTGAACTTGCAAGTTTCTGCAAGCTTATCTACATACATACACAGGCCTTGTTCTTAGGTTGTTTGATAATAAGAATTTAGAATGTAAAGTAAATCAAATGTAGAGATTTTAATTTTTTTTGAGTATTTGAAGGAAAAGAAAAATTCTAAAATATTTTAATGTATTTGAAATGCATTGGAAATATTATTGATGATTTGAAATTAATTTAAATTGCTAATTTTAAATAATAACATTTGCTAAATGAGAAACCACCTTGCCCATTTGTAGTGATAATATTATAAGAGAATACCATCATCGGGCGTTCACAACATAGTAGGCTGATGCCACCATTGTTTCATACAATCACCTAGCAGACCATTTTGCCTGCACCACAAATAAACACCAATCACCACAAAATTCACCCATATGACCACCTTTAACCCCAAAAAGTACTTTACATTACATTCATTCTACCAAACAAAAAAATAATAAATAAATCCATATATTTGGTTTCAACCAAACAACATAAAGTAATCCAAACACACATTCACTTTATACTATGTTCCTTTTATATTGTATTCATTTTTTCATGTAACCAAATAACTTAATTATATTGATTATCAAGTTCATTTTTAAAATTCTTTATAGATTTTAAGTCTTGACAATCATAGAATTCTTTATTTATTAAACTCTATCGCTAAATAAGTTCATGCTATAAATATTACATCACAAGAAATTTATTTAATAAATAATTAATTTTGATAATTTTATACAAAGCACCTAAACGTTCAACCTAAAAATTTATATAATATACCCTAAGATCATAATTTCATTTCTAGAAAAAATCATACAATGCAAAAGAACTCTAGCCTATTGATAAAGAAAAAATACAAGTCCAATGGACATACACAATCAAGCATAAGTATAATTAGAAATTTTATGAAATCATTTAAATCAAACAACCTATATTTCATATGAAAGAGAAATGAGCATTTAGATGGGTCATAGAGAATATCACATACTTAAGTTCATTTATGTCCTAAGATAAAATGAACCTATCAAATGAAAATAGAGATCAACTATGACAACTCAAAGAAGCACTCCGGTTTCTAATATAAAATAGAGTGTTCAATAATTTATAGATCTCAAGAAATTAATGATTAAATCATGAAGAAATTTAATGAGAGAAAATTTTAAATTAAAACATTAATAGACATATGTGATGTGTTGTCAACCAACATAATCCAACCTTAAAGATCATAAATGGCAATGTCACCATGAAAGAGCGACCATCTTACCAACCATCTAAATCATCAAATCTCATTCATGATCTCTTCAATAAAAAAAAAAAAATAATATATTAGACCACAATTATCATTTAACCAATCAACCAAAGAAAACAATCCAAGATTAGCCATTAAATTGATACATCCCAATCCAATTATACAAAAGGAGACAAATGACCATTAACCACATCACCCATTATAAATGCTTGCCAGAATGTTCAAAATAAAATCCCAAGCTTCCCACTTATAAGAAACAACATTCTTCTCGCAATAAGTGAACAATTTAACCAAAATCCCAACAGAAACATCCAAACATCAATGCTCTTAGTAGAACAACATTGAAACAAAACATCCTTCCCAGAACATCCAGCCTATAGACACATAAGAATGAATAAATGGATCCACTGACAAAAAGATAAAATACACATTGTGCTCAACTAAACATAAGTTGTTAACATCTGAGTCTCAAGAACCCATCTTAAAAGAAATTCATATAATACAATAAATTATCCAACATTTGATGTTCAAACCATCAGATACAAAATACCAAAGATATAACTATGTTTAATCATAAAACCAATATAATTAAATTGTTAATAATCCTCTAATAAAAAAACAAAAATATAACCTTGTAATATCCTACAGAAATCACAAATTCTTAACCATCTTATAAACCTATAAGGAATATTGCATAAGAGAAGCAATACAAATCCTTAAAAAGAGGTTAAATAAACAAAGAGAAGCCTCTAGTAAATTAAATACAAAATCACACAAAAAAAGCAAATACAATCCATATAAAGAGAAAAAAATCTAATCAAATATATTCCAAATGTCCCAAGATAATTGATAGTTCAAGAGAAAAAAGAATATATTAAAGAAAAAAAAGCAAACAAACTTGTCTAGATACCCATAAATAAATTAATTATAAGAAACCATAAGATTTAGGTTTAATCAAATATATAGTCTGAGATACATATTTCATGATGGACCCAAAGAATCCCAAATAGATACTTTAACATCTTTAAACAAATGAGACAAATCTTTAAAGGAAAATCATTTGTGAATAAGGAGGTAAACTTTATTAAATTCATTGAATGAAGCCAAAACATTTTTTTTTCAACACCAATTATATTTAGATTTAGAGATCATAACAATAGATTAAGGAAGAAGACATGAGGCATAGGATAGGAAATTATTTAAAAGGCACGATAGAAATGGATCCATCAAACAACAAAGTATTAAATAGACTATCATACCAGTGCCAAACTTTAGCCGCAATGGGGCCATTAACAAAGACATGGTCTAGCATTTCTATGTGAAAGCAACATTGACACATAGAAGGAAGATGAAAGCCTTTTTTTCAGGAGAATGGCATCCGAGGAATGTATTATTTAAGAATACGCCATGTAAAAATTAAAAAGGAAGCAGAAATAGAATTACTCAGGATTTTGGGGGAAGATTAGAGATTCTTGATTTTTGAATCTAATAGCTTGCCACACGTCCTTAAAAACAAAATCACCAGTGGATGAATTGTTGAATAGAATTTGATCCATTTTACTAGTTGTAAGATTAATATTCAAGATTTTATTGATGATAAAATTTGGGACATAGGAACCTAACTGAGCTATATTCCAAGAATTCTGAGTAATGAAATGGCTAATTTTGAGCCTCTCAATAGAATGGGTGTTGAGTAAAGAGTCAATAGAACCTGATCCCAGCCAATTATCTTGCCAAAAAAAGGATGAACCAGAATTCACACCCCAGGAGATAAGCTCTTCAGCAGCCCACTTGATGTTACAAAGTCTTCTCCACACAGGGAATCTCCCATTTTGAAAATGCAAATGAGGGGGTGATTACCCTTATAGTATTTAACAAGGATAAATTTAAGCTGTGATTACTCCTAAGGTTCCACCACATTTTATAGGAAAACATTTAATGGAATCTTGTAAGGTTTTACAACCTAATCCACCTTCATTCAAAGGGCCACAATAGTTGTACCAACTCGTCCAATGAGTTTTTTTTGGATGATGAAGTAGAACCCCAGAAGAATTTATTGAACAACCGATTAATCTTATTAATGATAGAAGTGCTAGGGACAATAGTGGAAAGCAGATAGAGGGGTAAGGAGCAGAGAATACTTTTAATCAGAACCAGTCTGGCTCCAAAAGAAAGAAGATGGAACTCCGAGGAGCAAAATTTTCTTATAGATTTTTTGAATCACCTCATCAAAAAGGAAAGATCTCTTAGCACCGATAAAGAGTACCTGTGTATTTAATAGGGAGAGTATATTGGGCAAAGCCCATGATACTCTTAATAGTATTAATCCTAGGAATAGGAATCGATTTACTAGCAATGAAGCCACTTTTATCAGGATTAATTTTTAAGCCACTCTCCCTACCAAAATGAATAAGAAACTTATACAATTTCTTAATGTAACGGGTAGACCCATTGTAGAAAATAATGAAATCATCCACAAAGTAGATGTGAGAGATAAGAAAACTACCCTAGTCTTGTAGCACATATTAGGCATTTTGATAAACATAAGTTCAAGATTTTGAGAAAGATATTCCACTGCGATAATGAAAAGGGCTGGAGAAAGGGGATCCCCCTGCCTGATACCATGGGATGAAGAAAAGAAGCCATGAACCTTGCCATTAATAAGTAAAGAAAAGCCAGAGTTTTCAATACCATTCTTGATTAATGTAATGAACGAGTCAGAAAAGCCGAATATAGATAAAATTTTGTAGAGAAAGTCCAACCAATATTATCATAGGATTTAGATATGTCTAACTTAAAAATAAGATTCCCACATCAAACTTTGGTGTTTAAATCATGGACAATTTCTTGAGCCAATAATACATTATCAGAGATAGATCGACCTTTGACAAAGCCAGTTTGATTAGGGGAAATGATTTTAGGAAGTAAAGTACCTAATCTTTTGGCTAGGATCTTCGATATGAGCTTATTAAAAAATGTACATAGACTTATAGGTCTAAAATGATTCCAAAGTTTGGGGTTTTGATTTTAGAAATTAGAACAATGGAAGTACTAAAAGAATTTGGGAGGATGTTCCTCTAAAAAATCAAACAGCCTTTAACCACATCTTCTTTGATAATATTCTAACATTTTTGAAAGAAAAGTGGAGTGAATCCATCGTGGCCACATAATGTATTCATACTCAAGGGTGGATGTAATTTCAACTGAGGGTAAGGATGTAAGCATTATGTTATCTTCTACGGTGATGATTTTGGGGATAGCCTCAGGACATGCTAATTCCTCATAGTTCACCTTTTATTAAGTAGGTTATTGAAGAAGGAAACACCCAAATCAACAAGATCCTTTTCATCATAAATCCAACTATTATTAGTATTTTTGATTTTCTTAATGTGATTTAAGGCCTTTTTCTTATTAAGCAGAGCATGAAAATATTTGGTGTTCCTATCTCCCTCCAATAATTTTTTAGCAGAAGCCTTTTGCCTCAAGTAAGTTTTCTCCATGTCTTGATAGCTTGTTAATCTATCTTTAGCTTGATTTAATAAAATAGATTTAGAGGTATCCAGGATAACCTCTTCTTCTAGCGATATGACCTCTTGTTCTAATTCTTTTATGTTAGTGAAAAGATTTTTGAAGCAATGTTTGTTCCACCATTTGAGGAATTGTTTAAGCCTTTTTAATTTGACCCATAATCTCTTCATCCCCAAAATGGAATCATCAGGATAAAGAGGATCTCCCAAGTTAGTGGCAACCACCTCCGCAAATCTAGTATCCAGAAGCCACATATTTTGAAATCGAAAAGGAATACACGAAGAGGGGACGGTATTAACCTTAACAGAAATAAGCAAAGGGGAATGATCGGATAGGGTTCTACTAAGGTGTTCAACCAAGGTATTCGGGAAAGAGTTGATCCATAGATCTTTAAACAAAATCCTATCAAGTCTTTGCCACATTCCGTGATTATTCCAAGTGTATTGGGAGCCAATGAAGCCCAAATCGGTCAAGTGGCAATCAAGGGCCATATTATTAAATTCCTCCATAGATAAAAGGTTAGGAGGATTTCCACCCCTTCTTTCCACCGAGGAAGAAATAATGTTAAAATCCCCACCCACAAACCGGGGGAGCATTAACAGGTCGAAATTAAGATCTTCCCAAAGGTTCCTTCTACCATACCTATTACAGGAGGCATAGACAAAAGATCCAAAGCAGGACCAATTGAAATAGATTTTAGCCTTCATGACCTGCTGAAGGTCCTGAATAATATGGAATGCAAAAGGATTTTTCCAAAAGATCCAGATTTTATTACTCGAGTTCATGAAAAAAACTACTAAAGCCAATCATTCTAGCAATAGATTGAATGCTGGAAGGAAGGATAAATGGTTCCAAAATTGCCAGAAAAGAAATGTTATGGATGCAAACTAAATTGCTAAGTCTATTACGAATAGAGAGGGAGCCTATCCCTCTTGCATTCCAGATCAAGAAAGATACCATTACTTGGGATGAGATGAGCCAGATCTAGTAACTCTGGCAAAGTTAGGGAATCTAGATTTATTTGATTTGTTTCTCTTTTTAGAAACAATGTGAAAATCATTTTCCAAACCAATAGCCTCCCCATCATATAGGAAAAATCCAATTAATTATTTGTTGCCAGTAGGAGAGATCAATTCTCCTTCTTCCAACTCATTGTTGATAACTGATTAGGTTTTGGGTTTTAGGAGTTAGAAGAAGAATTAGAAGATGGGTTAGAATTAGGCAGAACACAAACCCCTAGATCAAGGGTGGAAGTTATCTCTAAATACTACACCTCATCCAACTCGACCTTATCATTCATATGATCTTTAGCTACTAGAGATGAAAGAGCAAGAATATTAGCATTAGTAAGGGACTCAGTAACAAGAGGAGATCCTGGGCTGGTATTTGAAGCATTAATATCAATATTTTGGTTTTGTAAATAGTTTCCAACATGAGGAATCTGATCCTTAAAAGGAGTTGTGCCTACTGTATCCATCTTGGGTTCAGGGTTGTGAATATGAGTTTGGGGCTCATTTTTATCATGTATTGGGACAGTTATATTAGTAGCCATATCCTGTGATGTTTCATTCAAAGTGGCCTTAATGGTTGGAGCAGCTTTGGAGACCATAGGGATCTTCTTTAAATGCGGATGAGCTACAAAACAATCAACAAATCCATGTCCATGAATTTTACAATGTGAGCAAAATATAGGAAAGTTTTCAGACTCTACATTTTGTAAATATCCATATTTTTCTGATCCAATCCAAATTTCCTTAGAATATTTTTAGTGATATCCAATTCCACTAGACGAAAGCAACATAAGGTCTAGAGCTAAGCGGCTTGGTCCAATTGGAGAGGTCAATCAAAGCCTACCAGCATAGAAATTGGATTAAAGAAGTGCACCAAGGTTAGGGATAGATAGCCAACCGGAACAATAGGAAATTCCTCCTTAATGTAAAAAAAAGGGGTCCATTTCAATAACGATTTGGCAATTAAAAAACAAAATATGAACGCCTTGGAAAACAAGAGAGTAATCCATATCGTTGCTAATGTAAAACATGCCTAAATCAATCAATCCAAAAAACTCAATTTAATAATGAAAACTTTGGATATTCTCCAGACGGATGGGGAAATTACCAACCAAAGCAAATTCATATGGTTTAGCCAAATTTTCCACCACAAAATTGGAACACATAACAATGGGTACTCCCTGAAAGTCTCACCTGCGTTATTCGCTTTACCCGCAAGCACATCCCTAAAGGATTTAGTATACAGAATTAGCACTTTCCCTAATTTACATTGCATAAAGAAGGAGGGGATCACCGGTTTGATATTCCACACCATGATCAATAGATACATAACTAATGATTAAACCATCTTACATCATTCAATCATGAAAACAATGATGTAGCCTTATTATAGAGAATTATTATGAAAAGAGCAATACCACCATCAAACCAGAAAAAGAAAAGAATAAAAAGAAACCCTTCAAGCAGATTGCATTTGTGTCACAATATTCTTTATTCTTAAAATCATTATGGTATTGAGAATAAGTTACATTCTTGGTTATATATTACCTAGTTTTATAAAAAGGAAGAGTTAAGTAAATATTTATTTTCTGGTATTTGATATTCTATGAATCTTTAATGGATAAACAAATTTTATTGATTTTACAAATCATGATGAATTTCATTGGATCAAAATTTTGAATTTCATATCTTTATTATATTGAACTTATTATCTTCCAATAAGATCAAATTTAACAAAAATCAAACTAAAGAAAAAAAAGAAAAAAGAAAAAAAGAAAAAAGAAAAAAAAGAAAAGAAAAGAATGCCTTTCATAAACTAATTTGTGTACATATTTTTTTATTCAAAAAAAATCATTATGGTATTGAGAATAAAATTACTAAAAAATTATCATGATTTTATATATTACCTAGTTTTGTCTTTAAAGGTACCATTGTTTGACAAAATAAATGCTTGAGTATCGGTATGTAATGCTTCTATTGAATTTTTTGGTATGAAAAAACAAAT
Organism: Cymbidium sinense; assembly: GCA_021442155.1. NCBI lineage: Eukaryota > Viridiplantae > Streptophyta > Magnoliopsida > Asparagales > Orchidaceae > Cymbidium > Cymbidium sinense. Next base: position 17,282,979 of record CM038220.1, on the reverse strand, counting down.
TTTATCAGATGACAACAATGATGAATTCTATTAAAAGATAAAATTTTGAATTTTTTCATATCTTTTAGATTATCAACACTTATTTTTGCCATAAAACAAACTTGAATAGCAATAGCATTCATACAAACTATTATTTTCCTCAGAAATTACAAAGTGACAAAGATATTTTTTGTTATACAAAAAATTAAGGTTTTCTAAGAATAAATTCCCATAGCATATAGCTTTATGAGCACAATTAGGGCATCTTCAAGTCCCCAAATTTGTTGTACCATAATGCTGTTTTAATTTTGTAGTAGATTTGAGTGAAAAAATCAAATCAAAATCACTTTCCATCATGCCAGTTTAGGTAAAAACTAACAACCGCATAATACAATGTCGGGGTTACAAAACTTTGAATACCTTTCATTTGGTCAGAGGTTAGTAAGCAAAACACTTTCTAGAAAAAAAGGCAAATTTTTTTTTTTTGAGACCAATACATTTAATCAACTCTAATCAAAATAATACAACTCATAATATTATTTAATTAAAGACTTAGTAAAAATACTAAAATCAACTAGAAACTCGTAGAACTTATGAACCATATTATATATTCCCACATCCTCCTTGAATTGGGCTCTTTTCATGTTGCACATAAAGAATATCTGTCCAGTGAGGATAAACATCTTATTGGGAAAGTCTTCCTTCCATTATAATTTAGCCCATAACTTATTTCTAAATACATCTCATTATAAATATTATTACATACACGAGCCTTATCAAATAAATTGCACCTAAAAATATTTAAATAGAAAATTTAATGCATCACTTAGAAGTATTAATTATATCAGTCATGATCTTAGGGCTTAAGGAGTGATTCTAGCTTCTTAAATTTTTGTACTTATACATAACAGCTTAGTCATATTGCATTACCAAAAACTGGCCACATGATTTTGAAGCGTAGATGGTATCTACTAGCAGCCCATTCAGGCGGTTTGTAAGTCCAAAAGTGGTGGGATTGGTTCATTTTTCTTAATAGAAGTGAACCCATACATCTCAATTTTCCTTGGTCAGATTGGGCGATCTTCTGGCTTGAGCTGAATTATCTTTAGTTTTATGATTCAACGCTATTTCTATTTTGCTGGTATAAGTCCTCAACTCTTTGGCATTCTCATAGTGTTGTCGACCTAAGCCTCAACATTATAATGAAATGTTAACTCAAACTAAAATAAATCCCTGTCTCAAAAATATAAAGCCTAACTATAGGATAGACTGAAGTGCTTAATGAGTTTCCCAATATAAGAGCGCTTCCTACTTATCTTTCTTTGGAATCCATTAAGAACTATTCTTATTTGAGTTTTCTAATTTGACTTTCATATTTAGTAGTCTTGACATAAATTTTGAAATTTATGGAGATAATAGCTGATTATTTTAATCGTAAGTTTTCTTAGGAGATTCAAGTCTTACAAGATGTAATTAACTAAGGGATTTGCTCCTTTATGGAACTTGTAACCTTAGTAAAATAAAATATGTCTTACTTCATCCATGTGAGGTTGCAGAATAATCTCTACTACATGTAGACTCATTAGTTTTATAAGTTCTTATTAAATGATTGAATTCATCATAGGGTGATATCTCTTCCTCTAGGGATAGTATATTATTCCTCGATACCATATTTGATCACATAAATAAGAATCCCTAAGATTAGTATGGTGTCCTTACATTTTTAATCTCCACAATCTTAAAACTTTTAAATGGTGAATCCAACAAAATGAATTTACCTTTTTTGCTCCAAAATAAAATTATTTTAATAAGAAATAAGATTTTTGGGGAATAACATGTCACATATCTTTATTGTTCCTATCAATAGAAGTATTGAATTTTCAAATAAATTTTGAACTATAATTCTAGACAAACAATAATTTTAGAGACTTTTAGGCACTTTAAATAATTTTTCTAAAGTCTATTTGATAGACTAAATAAAATTCACCAAAATAAATTTATCAACATATTGTTGCCATTAAAAAAATAAAACAAAGTGTAAGAAATATATCCTATGAGAATATTTTCAATCTAAACAATTTTAAAAATAGCTAAAATTGATGCTTCAAATCTTGGCTATGGAGTAATTCAACAAAGAATAATAATTTGAAGAATTAATTAGATCACACCTTAACTTTGAACACAATTAAAATAAATAAAATCTATTTAAATTTTTTTCTAAATATAGATAATCTGAACAAATTTTTAGTACAGATAGATTGTTTTAAACAGTAAAATTAATTCAATTAGTAGTAAAATAATTATTTAAAAGATTGAAAATTTACTATCAAAGTACATATTTGCTAATTGGCAGAAAAAAAAAATTTCACGTGGTCAAACATAGAAAGTATCTTCATGAGATTTTTCTTAAAAAATAGTGAAAATTGCAGCTATTAAAGGCGTGTAACATATCCACAAGTGAATTAGTACCTCAAGGCAATTCATCTAAATATAACAATTAACCATAAAATTGTTCTATTAATTCTTTCAAATGAATCAGTTCTAAGTTGGAAAACTTACAAAAAATATAGTTGTTCAGCTTAAATATATTTGATCATAATGGGATGAGTTTAATCAATCAATTCAATACAAGTATTTCATTGAATTATTCATCAAGAATGATGTCTAACTCCATTAAAAGAAAAAATTATATTTTGATAGCTCATATTTACTAGAAGATTTTGATAAATTGCTAGAATTATGTCCAAATCATGATGGATGCCATCATTTTACTTAGCCTTTAAAGAAAGCATTCATTGATGATAATGGTGACCATTGAGCTATCAATAAAGATCTAGCTTGGTTCATCTTATCGTTAAACTATTTTGGTGTTGAGCTAAAATCCTACCTAATCACGTAAAAGTATTGTTGTGTGTTGAAGATTGATTTTGAGAATTCAATATTTTAGTATTGCACAAAGTTCCACAACAAAAAAAAGATTGAGTTACATCAAATTTTATAGAAAATCAAAAAAGGAAAAATCAGAACTTAACTTTGAAATAATTTTATTTTTTTATTTGTTACCCATTCTCAAAGTAGAGAAGGATAATTTATAAGAATAAGTTATGTGACAAGTTTCACTAGATGAATGGCGAATGCTTGCTTGAGATAAGTCAGTCGATGAAAACTACGTAAAGATGGCCTATTGAAGCGGTGGCGGTAGCGGTGACTTTATGTGGTTAAGCGACCAATGGTGGTGAAGCGGCAGAGCATTGATGGCGTCCGGTGATCCGGCGATAATGAAGTTTATCCGCAACAGTATCGGTGGTGGTCAGCGGTGGTAGTCGACGATGGTGATGGTCGACGGCGGTGGTTGATGATGGTAACCGGTGATGGTGGCCGATAGCGATGGTTGGCGGTGGTCGGCGATGGTGATGATCGACGATGGTGCCCGGGTGATGTCGGTGATGATCATCGGCGGTTGGTGGCCCAATTATGCTTTGAGATTCTTCGAGTCTCAGTTCTCTCCTATCTTTAGCTTTGGGTCCCCCTCATGTGAAGAATGAGGGCTATTTATAGATTAAGGGAGTGACATTTTTGTAAATACAAGCAAAATCCAAACCACTCCATCGGATGACTCAAAATGATTCCTATGATCATCTGATGTATTTTAAGTATTTGAATGCACAAATGAAGTCAGAATTACAAGATCATAGGCTTGTTAGATCTGGCTTGTCGAGACGCTCGATTTGACTATAAACACTCCATATTTAAGAGCTATTTAAGGATCTGACTGATATCCCAAAGTTTTTAATGATATTTTAAGTGCTTGATCTGGGCTAGTCTCGACTCAGAATCGGATTGCTTTAGATATCAAGATTCGTACTTTAACTAGTATAGTTTTCAGTGACATATCAGTTGCCCCCCTATTTTTGGATGAGATAATCTCTATCATTCAAAATTATATGTTAAATAATTGAAAATAACAACTTCTTTAATGTTAATGAAATTTGCAGGTTCATTAACCTTTGTGTGAGATATAGTTTGAGAGAATAGATCTTCATGGGTGCACAAGTCTATGATCACGGAAGTGGGCGTGAAAGCAGCACAAGGCCATGAGGGAGCATGTGGGCACAAAGTGCGTGGCGCTCATGAGGCAGATGACGAATCGCTCAACGCACACCAGTGAGCACAAATGACGAAAATTTTAGGTTTTTTATTTTTTATTTTTGATATTTTCTCCGATTTTTTTATTTTTTTCTTTTTCAATTTTATAAAGGAAAGATATATTTGAGTGCAGAAAGACAAAATCTATTTAAATATTTCCAAATTTCTTTCAAAATTTATTCCTTTTGCCCTATTGTGGATCTATAAAACCCCCCTTTGGGTCAAGTAAGTAGACATAATTTTCTCCCACATGCTCAATGTTGTTCTACATTGGATGAGAAATTATCGAAGTTCAGGGCTAAGGGTAGTAAATTTTTTTCTTTTGTCGCAAGGTCCTAACTTTCTTGAAGAAGGTTATTTGCTTTGTTGATTAAGATTCATGAGGCTCAATTTTCCCTCGAGAGGCGCATCCTCATTGGGACCGGGTTTGGAGGCGATCAAGGCCTGTAGTTCATACGGCGAGGCTCCGATTTTCCCTCGACAGAGGTGTCAACTATTTTCATTGGACCGATCGGGTTTGGTGGCGATCAAGATCCGTAGTTCATATGGCGAGACTCTGATTTTCCCTCGAGAGAGGCGTCAACTGTTCTCGTCAGACTGACCGGGTTTGGAGGCGATCAAGACCCGTAGTTCATACGGTGAGGCTCTGATTTTTCCTCGAGAGAGGCATCAACTATCATTGTCGGACCGACCGAGTTTGGAGGCGATCAAGGCTTGCATTTTCTACTTTTTTTTGTAGAAAATTGATTTTCTTGAAACTCCAATGGATGGCTCAGCAGTTGACAACAGCTAAGGTGGTGGGGAAGCATCGATTAGGAACTATTCCTCAAAAAAAATCAAAAAATATAGCAGGTAATTTCAGAGTATTATTAGAGAGAAATAGCTTCTTTCGTAAACTCATACATATGCATATATTTTTTGTCAGATCATAGGAAAAAGATTATATCCAAAACTATCCGTGAGCAACAAAGTTAGGAAAGGATGTACCCAAGTATTGAGATAAGTGAGTTACTTCACACATTTCACAGACCTTTGTCTTTCTCTCCTCTTTTTTGTTTCATATTTATTATGCATTTTCACATGATGATGATGAGAAGAAAACTAATAACGTGACAGCTATGATGAAATATCATCCACTATCAATGCTATTTAATGGTGCTCATTGGAAATTTCATTTCTAAATGAGTTAATGGCTCTTGTTGCCAAAAAAAATGCGTGGGCATTTTTTTCCCACAAGGATATATTACTATTTTGAGAAGTTCTTCATGCAGGGCTGCGATTCCCTTTGGCTCCCAAATCGATTGAGGTTTTAAAATATGTGCGACTTTGTCACAATTTTTTATTTAGAGCTCTAGTGATCATTGTTGGTTTGACCATGTTTTTAGAGAATATACTTTTTACAAAATGTATATGTTCGTGTGATGCTCGAAGAATGGTTTATATCGGTATACAAAATTGGATAGAATTTTATAGATCCATCTAGAAGTTGGTCTAATGGGTTCTTTTTTTTGTGAAAATGAGTGGGTCTCCACGAGAGATGGGGAAGATTGAATGACCTTCCGATCCATTCGATTGAAAAAATGAAATTCTAACAACTCTCAATGTTCTTGATGTAGGAAGCTTGCAGCATGAGTTATGTCACATTGGAAACTATATAATTGAAGATAGAATATTCAAGGTTGGCCTTTCCATTTAGGCAGGAAGATCTCATGCTCTTCCACTGAAGAGATCAAGTAAAGGTAATGAAAGGTCTCTTCATATTCACAGAATTCTTTCAAGAAGCTCGTTTCAAAGTCATGGTGACAACAATGCTTCTTCTTTAAAAAAAAAAGAAGACATGTGCTGGAGTAATTATGTCAAATAATTATTGAGGTTACGGAGAAGATGTTCTCCCCCAGTTGGCCTATGAGAGTTTAGCTATCTCAACTCATAATGGGGGCATTCATCTCTTGAAGTCGCATATTCCTGAAGAGGTGTTAAAGCACTTATGCACTGAGCGTCAGCAAGCAGAGAATTAATATGCTATTTTCTCTTTCTCTTTTTTTTTCCTTCTCTCATTCTCTTTTTTGTGTAATATTTGTGATTTTTTGATTATAGGTAACCCAAATATTAGGCTTAGGATGGAGATACCTTGATGAGTATTGAGGTGAGGGAAAGACTTGCTAAAAGAGAAAAGACTCAAGGTATTCTGATGAAAAGAAGGCCCAACTAGAGAAGAAAGTAATTTGATTATCTTTTGAGAAGAGCTTATTATGTTGAAGCTTAGAATTAAATGTCATATATTTGAAGGCAGTGAAAGACTTTAAGAGCTCCATAGCTTATTGTGATGCTATCGAGGATCATATCCAAGAAGATCATAATCATATTCTTGATGTTGAAGTGAAGGACTTGGAGCGCTAATGTTTAGAGGAAGACTTTATTTGAGGATTCTTAAAAGGAATTCACTTAGTACATCACAAAATTAGGGCTAGTATTGAGAATCTGTCTCCCAGCCAAGTATCTTAAGACTCTTTGCTAGATTCAGGAGATGAAGGGGTTGAAAGTGAGTTTAAGGGAGCATCTTCCAGCAGTGAGGAAGATGTTGATATCATGATCACTTGAGGATTCATTTCTTTCCCTTTTATTTTTTATTTCTCTTGTATCCAAAATTTTAATTGTTTCTTATATCATCATATTAAACCAATGACATTAGTAAACTAAAATGTTTTGGGTGATTTGCACTCTTATTTTTTATCTATCAGGTGATTGGTTAGAATATTGATGACACTAACTGTATGGAAGAGTCATGGGAAGTCCACCAAGAATTTTTTGACCTATCTAGGTATTAGTTAAAAATACCAATGATTTTTTGACCTATCCTAGGTATTAGTCAAAGTGTTACTTAACTTCTTACATGTATGGAAGAAGTCATGAGATCTCTACCAATGACTTTTTTAACTTATCCTAGGCATCCAATGACTTATTTTTTGACTTCTTACGTAAATGGAAGAGGACCAATCAAATCCCCTTGCGATTGATTATACCCTGACTAAGACATAATGTGAGTTATGCATTTCTCAAGTGGGAGGATTAAATGAAGAAGATTATTTATGTGCAATAAGCTTGAAAGAAAAAGTCATAAACTTATTACTTTGATAAGATCAATGATACAATTTTATCATAAGATAACTTAACAAAGATATGGGGTGAAGATGAAATGACAAATGAGATAAAATAAAGGCTGTAATATTTATGCAGTAAGAATCACTGATAATAGTTTTGGAGATTCTCTAAGTTCCATATTGAGGCAAGGTTTTCTCTTTGGATCCTTGAGCTTAAATGTTCATAACCATAGTTATAACCACATAACATCCCAAAGAGGTGAGAGCTTATTGCATTGAGGGCCTTTGTAGTAGCTTGACTTCAGACCAAGTCACCGAGAGATGGATGTTTCACTCTTCTATTGATGTGATGAGCTACTCTTTAGTGGTAGGAAGTAGTTTGAAGTAGGGCCATATCATGAGTTTCGGGGAGTAGGTCCAAGTTTTATCGAGTTTTTCTTCATTCCTGTTATGATTGAATGGTTGAACTCTTAGATTTAGAATTTTGATATCTACTGGTATAATAACCTCTGTACTGAAACATAAATTATATGGTGTCTCACTAGTCAGAGTTCATAAAGTAGTGTTGTAAGCCCAAAGAATACTAGAGAGCTTTTCAACCCATTGCCCCCCAGCCTTCTCGAGATGCATTTTAACCCTTTGAGTATAGTCACATTTGGTAGCTCTATCATTAGTTTGAGGATGGGCTTGTATCGAGTTGAATGTGAAGATCTTTCTAAAAAGTCATAAAGAAATTTTCAGTAAATTGGGTTCCATTATCGGTGATGATCTTCAGTTGATCGAATTGACATATTATATTTTTATAAATAAATTGTTTTGCATTTGCCTCCATAATTTAGCGAGTGGTTCAGCCTCCACCCATTTAGTGAAGTAGTCGATAGTTAAAATAAAAGACTTTCATTGCCTTGACACTACTAGAAAGGGTCCCATGATATCAATTCCCCATTGAGCAAAATGTTATGGGCTTTGAAGGGGTGAGAGCTTTGTAAGTGGTGTATGAGAGAGGTTAGAGTGCTATTGACAACTCACACATTTTTTTATGAAATTCAAGGCATCTTGCCTCATCGTAGGCCAATAGAACCCATGCCTCATGAATTTTAAGGGCTAGCCCCCTTCCTCCTAGGTGTTCTCCACATATTCCAAAGTGAACCTCTCTAATGCATAATCACCTTTGATGGTGAGAGGCATTTAAGGTATGACCTAGAAAAGGCTCGTTTATGTAGTTCACCTCCAATAATAATAAAGTTTGTTGCTTGTCTTCGTAGATGAGTTGCATCAGTTGGTTCTTTAGGAAGGGTCCCTTTTTGTATAAAGGATAGGATGGGGTCCATCTATGAAGGTTCGTTTGTCTCATTAATTGCTTATATTACCCATGACTCTTGGATACTAGAAAATATATTTCCTCAATTCTCTTAAATAGATCTTCAATAGTAGAGATATCTTAAACATCGGAGTGTTCTTCTCTCAAGTATGTGAATGATTTGATGTGTTTTGATGCAAGCACCAAGTTTTATGCTAGGTGGGGATTATGAGCATTAAAGTCTCCTTTGGGGTGACAAGATGAGGTTATGTAGATCATTAAGTTTTGAGCTTCCACGATGATAAATCTTAACCACAATAAGAGCCTCATATCCATATTATTTGCAAAATTTTAGCGAGTCCATACTCAGAGTCCTATTGGGAGGGGAATAAGTAAGATTCCTCAACAACATTTCTGCTCCATCAACATAGAGGGTCCATTGAGGAGATGAAAGGGGTGTAATAGATAACTCATTTGGGTAGGGACATTACTCAACTATAAAGTTCTGAGGAAGACTTTATGTCTACTGGGTAAAAATGAATATCAAACTCTCACAATTTTACAAACCACTTGATTAATCTTCCAAATGCCTCTGATTTCTGTAGAATAGCCCTTAATGATAAATGGGTATAAACACCGATGGTGTGAGCTTAGAAGTATGGATGCAATTTTTGCGCTATAAAAACTAAAGCCAAAGCCATCTTATCTACTAGTGGATAAAGCCTTTCTATATTAGAGAGAATTTTACTAACATAGAAGATTGGTTATTGTATCACATTTTTCTCTCACACTAAAACTTAGCTTATTGCGTGGGAGGTGACTACGAGATATAAATATAACATCTCTCCTTGGATAGGTTTGGATAGTAAGGGTGGAGATGTTAAATATTTCTTTAGTTGCTTAAAAGCAGCTTGACATTCATTAGTCCACTAAAATTATTATTTTTAGCTCCCTTTAATATCTTAAAGAATGACAAGTATTTATCTTCAGAACGAGCTAAGAAGTGGATAAGACATCAATTCGTCCATTCAAGCATTGAGCTTCCTTGATATTTTTTGGAGGAGCCATATCTTTGGCTTTTGATTTGGGATTAGCTTCAATCCCATGATGGATGACCATGAACCAAAAAATTTTCCGACAATCAAAAGCACACTTGGTTGGGTTGAGTCACATGTTATAACATCAAAGAAGGTTAAAGCATATTTCTAAGTTAAATATATTGATTCTTCAAGCTTTTACTAACATGCCATCCATATATATCTTTATTGTGTGACCTAGAGGTTTTAAAACCTTATTCATGAGGCATTGATAGGTAGCATCGCATTCTTTCAAACAAAACTTGATAATAATATAAACCTTTATCTTTGAAAAGATCACTTCTTCATTCGTTGGGTCCATTTTTATTTGGTTGTAAAGAGTAAGCATCTAAGCTCATTTATATGCGGGTCATCAATTGATCTTATTTGAGGAAAAAGTATCTTGATCAACTTAGCTTTTTCGGGTCATTAAAAATGATGGAATGATCAATATGATATTTCTAACCACTCTTGAGGTGTGTGAAGATTTTATTAGATAATAGTGGTCCTCATGTAATTGTTTCAATTTCTCCAACTATTTTGGATGACTATTTTGTTGTTTCTTGATGATTGACATTTGTCAATTGGAGTTATGTTTGCTTGAGTTGACGATTCTAGACAAATCTCATATCTTGAAATAAATCTATTCTTCTTTGAATTGTTTACAAGTAGTAGTATTTCCCTTGACTTTTGATGGAAGTGGCAATATTGCTCATGATTTTTTGAATCATTCTGGATGTAGACTTAATGATCTCTTCATCTCGAAAATCAAGATATTAACATGAGATGTGTTGATTGGTGTGTGTATTTTTTTTTTCATGTTGAGTGTGAGTCATGGAGGGATGATGACTTCTTATTGCTTCTTTTGGAGATTGTTGAGGTGTTTCAAGACTCTTACATTTTTATGGATTTTAAACTATTTTCAATGAGGAATTAATAGCCTCATCAAGAAATTTGGACTTTCAAGATGAACCAAATCACCTCAGTGGACTATCATGCAAGATGAGTAAAAGGCCAAGATGGAGCTCTGAAAACTCCTCTAGTATTTGATCCATGTATTTGGTGAAAAGAAAACCTCAAGTACTCAGTGATTCACCTTCATTTGATGAATGCCTGGAGATAGAGGAATCTTTAATGATCCTCCAGTTCAATAAACTGATATACAAAATCTTGATGAGTTCATCAAAGGTATGGATATATCTTAAGGGAGTAGAACAAGTGCGAGCGACTTGAGGTGATAGAAAGACCTAACAAAGTAGTGTCTAGCTGTTGGATGTATGATTTTTTGTAATGGTGATGTGTTCATATGGTGTTTCCCCATGAGGAATGTTTGAAGCTTGAACACAGAATTGTTGAAGAGTTGTTTCGGCCAAAGGTGAAGACTCCTAATAGTCATGGAGAGAGGGAAGATTATTTCTATATTTAAGGTGGAATTTTTCTAGCATTAAGCATTGTAAATGATGGGTGAAAACATAATATAAAATCTTAGCACAAATCGATGGGTTACTTGATTGGTTTCAGTGTTGGATGAGTAGAATTGTCATGACATCATGGTCTAGAAATGGAGGAACTTTAGCATGATGAGAAGGCTCTATCGACATTTGATCTTCCACGGCTAATGATCGATCTTGGGAGATGCATTTTATGATAGATTTGTCATGTTTTTTTGTAAAATTTAATTATCTCATTTTGAGACTCTTCATTTAATTTGATCTTTTAGAGGTTCTTATTGCACCTTGAGGAGTCACTATCAAGTGGGAGAAAGCTTGGCGTCTGGTTTTAATTGATTTGAGTGTGAGTTGGAGCGGAGGCTCCATTAGTGAGTATTAATGCTTGTTGATAATGCGAGGTGTTCAAAAAGATTGCTTGGATTCACTTCCAGACAATGAAATATTGCATGCAAAAGATTTATCTGGGTAGGATAATTTGATGTATTAGCATTGCATAAGTTCTACACAAACAAAGTTTGAGACCTCAAGATTTTTTTATATGGAAAATCAAACAAGGAAAAATCATGTAGCCACTTGATAATATATCGATTATGTTATAATTATAATTTTTGTAAAAGTAGGAAAGGATAGCTTATAAGAATAAGTTTTGTGATAAAGACTAGATTACGATGAATGCCTTGTTGAGGTGAGTCGATGATCACAAAACTACTAAAAGATGGTCGATTATTGGTGTAGGTGGTGGAGTGGTTTGGTGGTGACTAACAATGGTCGATCATTAGATGTTTGACTTCTTCAGATGGTGATGATGACCAACGGTGGTGGTGACAACGGCTATTGATGGTTGGCGGCTTGATAAAAGTGATGACCATTCATTTCGGTAGTGATTCACAGCATATTTTTCTATGAGATGTGATCGATGGTGGTTTCTGATGATAGTTGTGGTATGACAGATGATCGCGATGACCAAGTGGTGGTACATGGTGGTTGGCGGTGGTGTTTGATGATCTAGTAGCATACTTGGCCGATTATGCTTTGAGATTCTTGTAGTCTTAGATCTCTTATCTCTCTTTGGGGTCCTCTCATGTGAAGAATGAGGGGCTATTTATAGATTAGGGGAGTGACATTTCAATAAATACACGTAAATCTGAACCACTCCATTGGATGGCTCAAAATGATTCATTCGATCATCTGAGTATTTTATGTATTTGAATGCTCAAATGAAGTCAGAAATATGAGAGCTTAGGCCTGTTAGATCCAGATCATTGAGATGCTTGATTTGACTATAAACACTCCATAATTAGGAGCTATTTAGGGATCCAGATATCCCAAAGTTTTCAATGATATTTTAAGTGCTTGATCTGGGCTAATCTCAACTCAGAATCAAATTGCTTTCGATATCATGATTTGTGCTTCAACTAGTAGAGTTTTTAATGACATATCATGTATAATGCTTGGATAAAATTATCATACTATAGTTGTTAATTTCAAAACAAATTGATTCAAGGATAAAGTTAGGCTCATTTTTTACAGAATGTTAAAGTCCATTAAAGTTTTCTTAGTCGGTTGCATTTAAAAAAGGTTCCATCAATTAATTATGCTTACCAAGGTAGTTCCTCATTAATTGGTGTAACCAAATTATAGTTAATGAAAAGTTAAAGTAAATTAATATCATCCTTAAAACTTATGAGGCGATAATTCTAATTAAGAATAAAGGTTCTTATTTTTTGTTTAAGTGGTGCTTCCTATGAAGAAAAGATTCACATAAACCCAAGGAAAAAAGACTCTTATAGCATTATGAAGATCAATTCAATCAAAATTTCTAAACTCCCATATTATTTACAAATGTGATGTGACATGTCCCAAGGTAAAGATTTATCAAAACAATGGAGAAAGAGAGAAAGAGCTTCAATTGAAACAGATTCTGATCGACAAAAAAAAATATGTTAAGAAAGAATAAGTTGAATTAAGAGTGATAATTCTATCCACTAATTAATGTTAATTCATAAGACAAATCATTCACTTTTCTTAAACATATTCCTTTTAAATGAAGTATTCATTTTTTTCTTTAAATTACTTTGTAAGAATAATTTTGATACTTTCTTAGCTATAAAATAAAACTTTCTTAGTTACAAAATAATGGAATTAAAATGTATTATAAAATATTTGAGTCTAACCTCATTATAAATAATAGTGGCTTTGTATGCTAGAGGGTGTAGAAATTTAGTCTTGAGTGTCTATATAAAGGGGGTGCTTGAGTCTTCATGTTGATATAATCATGTAAGTTATATATTTATAAAAGATTATTTTAATTAGTCATGCTTTGTCATTCTATCACTACATTTTATTATCACATCCCATAGGTCGATTCATGATGGTGAATTTACCTTTTAAAAATCAAATGAATGAAGTTTTATTGTGAACTAAGGATACTATAAAGTAGTGATGTAATAATAAAGTTATGTCATAACTACATAGATTTTATAAATCATTAACTAATTACCATGTTAGATTGAAAAATAAACTCAGGAATTTTAATATAAAAATACTGTGGTTTATTAGTTTGTGAACTTTGTCATATATAGATTATGTTTCATGTGTAGTGGTCATAAGACTTGAATAATATTGACTATCTTAACATACTTAGACACCATTATATGCTTTATATTATTAATCATATTGTTGATCTATTTTTCATTTATCCAAATATTCATTTGAGTTCTCTACTTGCATAAATAGCTTTTGGTTAACTCAGTGCAATTATTATATCTTCCATAAATAATTCAAAATTTTTATTTGAACTTTATTAGTATTGAGTAAACCCAAAGCAACTACTATATCACTATCACTTTTATTTACCATCTTTCTAATTATCATTGCTTGATCACATTTACTATATTATCATCACTTTTTTATTTGACCACCATATCCACCCATCATAACTTGATTGTCATTGTCTAATTATTTTTCTAATTGCCAACATTATTCTACAACATTAACACCTACTTGACTAAAATATTCTTTGTAATACATCCCCTCTTTTATAAATCATAATAATCTATACTTTATAAATATTAAATTCTTTCTTTTTTTAAAAGAAGTATAAAGTTTTATCATTTTTATAGTAAATTATTTTAACTAGTTTAGGCCTCATATTTGTTTCTCTTTTAAGTTTTATATAAAAATTTTGGTGTTTCACTTGAATATTTTTTAATATGTTTTGTGATCTTTATATAATACTTAAATGATAATCTCCTTGTAGAAATAAATATTTTTACCACATAAGAATTTGTTATAATTTATGAGAAAACTTCCATTTATTCTACAAAAATTATTTAATTGCAAACATGCATAATTCTTATAATAAGAATTATCCCACTCCAAAATTCAACAATCTAGAATTATCCATTAGTTAAGAATACCACAACCAACTTGATGAAGATCCCTCAAGCTTGACTTTGTAAGATAGTATTTCTATGATAAAGAATTATTATGCATAAATCATTCAACTTTTAAAGCACTAACCAAAGAGATACCATTGTAGCATAATTGAGATAACTATCAAATCAACAAGTCAATATTTTTCATTTTAAATGTACTTGTGTAGAGGCTTCTATTGATATAAAATGTCAATATGACATAATTGATATCCTCCTCAAACATTAAAAGCTTTAGTAGAACTAACCCATTAAGTTGGCCTTAGTAATCCTTAAGATAAGCCAATGTATGATGACCATTTGTTAATGTTTCCTAAATTATAGGTTTAACTCTAGCTAGTTAGATCTCTTTCACTATTTGGGATCAACCATTCCCTAGTGGATGTAATTGCTAATTACAAATAATTAATCCATCACTTGAATTAATTAATTATATAATTGATCATGAGACTTGGAATTGTCTTGACCATTATTAAAATAAATTTGAGATTTGACCCATGATTGAGTCAAAGGTGCTCAACTATTGTTTTCTATTTATTTCTTAACATGGGTGGCCATTCTACTCAACCTATTAATCAATTATCAGATATTTAATCTTGGGATGTTCATAACATGATTACTAGTTGAATCAATAAAACTTTTAAACACATGCCTAGTTTACCATGGGATAGGAGAGTTAGACTAGCCTAAGTTAGCATTAAGCTCAAATTGAACTCAAATTTCATGGACCTTTTATTGACAACTCCAAATTTGTTAATGATTTTATTCATATAATAAAAATATTCTAATGTGAGGTCCATCAACTGGGTCCCAAATCAACACAATTGAGTTAATATGACCACTTTATCATTAATCATTAAATTAACTAGATCAATTAAACAAGTGTGCTCTCATAAGTGTTTTGATCATTATTCAAATATCACTTGATCCATTTGACTTACAACCCAGCTTAAATGAGGTTTTTTCACTCATTAAAGCTAACACTTATCTTTTGTGGTTGATTAAACCAAACTAATTTGTAGTTAAGGATGTCATTAATAAATACTTAGTTCATTGAATTAGACCTATTTAAAGTGGTTATTTTGACAAAAGTGGCCAATGGGGTCCACCTTTGGGTCTGAATTAGAACACACATATTTATGATGGAAGTGATTCCATCACATTAGTGATTTACTTCAAACCAATGGAGTGATATTATAGATGTCTCTTAGGAAAATTTCCCATGTCAAGCCAAATTGGTTTGACCACTCTAAATTCTCATCATCATGTTGAAGTTTTTCCTTAGCTATAGCCTTAAAGGCACTATTTGATAGTTATAACAAACTTGATTTAACTTTGACTTATTATTTTAGTTTATGTTATCATAAGAGATGAACTTTGATGAAATATTTTAAAAAAATTTCTTTTGATGGATTGAAGTAAGCTTACCCTCACAAAGTTTTCAATAGTCTTTGCCTTTAAATGATATAATTCTTTGCCATCCCATTTTAAAAGTACCATTGTTTCTTATTTTGGACATTTTAATCCTTATGAGCATATTGATACTATAGGATCATCTTAATATTTAGTATGCCTCTCATATGTTCACCATTATCAAAGGCCAAACCCACACATAGTTCTATTTTTGGTAGAACTATCCATACCATCGTTAGTCTTTACCAACATTTTTTAAAGGGTTTATTACAAAATGTTTGATTATCAATGACTTCTCCAATATTTCTAGGATTCACCCAAATAATTTTAAAGCCCTTAAAGAATATTTTTGAGATTCTTTTAGAGGCTTATCAAATTTTGGAAATAGATCTTGGGAAGCTATTAGGTGTTTTCTTAGAGTTGATTTCATTGGATCTATTTCACTTCTCAATAATGTAAGAGATTTATCACACTTATGTTATAAACATTCATAATAAGAAATTAATTAGCTATCCTAACAAAGGAGTTACACTTTCCACAAACATAGATAGTCTTAACAAGTATGGGTCACATCATCAAACTCCATTAAGTACATTTAAAGCATAAGCCACTAAATTTTTACTAATGGATACTAGTCCTAATATTATTTTTTTGATCATCGAAGCATGAACTTAATAGAAAGATATTTCTATTTGAAAGAAGAGATTAAATATTTGATTCAATAAGAATATTTGTGTTAATATTCTTAAGTGCACAATTTAGATTATCAGTCTTGTGATAAAGGTGATCATAAGATTCATGATAAAAAAATCATTGAAACAATTAATATTATTAGTAGAATATCACCATAATCTATTTATCCACATACATAAGAATATGTGACCAAGATTAATCAAATTATATTTTATAATTCTTACATGGAAGAACTATATTATTCACATTAAGATTCGCTCATGTTATGGGTTAAAATTGAGATATATAATTGAGTTATTTAATATTAATATTATTAAAATTTTGGTTGACAGTAATTTAGTGAAGATTCTTTCTTTGCTTTCATAAATCTTGAATTAACAAATCTTGAGCTCTAACCTTATTTTCATTATATTTTTGATTTTAAAATTTTTGGTGCAATTACCCTACACTCATATTAGGTGCACAACATTGTAATTAATTCATTCAATTTGTTTTATTATACTAGATAATAGCTTGATCTATGATATAATATTTGATTAACTTAGCTATATTATCTCATAACATTGTATCTATTCCTCTTGAAAATTAATTATTTTCACACAAATGTGTATTATAGAAATAAGAACAAATAAATTATTAGCTTGTTTAAATTATTTTCAACAAATCTAACAAGTAGATGCCATCCTTAAAGTAACTTAGAAGCAACTTTTATTTATATGAAGACTCTACTTAGTACAAATTTATCATTATTGATTCATTCTATTATACAAGATAAAGAATCAAAGCAAGGAATAGAATTTTTAATAACTACATGTTGCTTATAGTTTCTATTATAAAATTTAAAATAGAATTATAAAAAAAATAAAAATAAAAGTTCTTCCTGATTAGGGAAAATAATACTCTGATAATAAGCTTAATTATGTCAAATAAATATTTAACATTAATAATTTTCAAATTGAGCTATATCTAAAATAAATTTTCTACTCATTTTAGCAACAAAAATTATCATTTATTTAAATTAATAAAACTTATACATGGAACTACTACCTATCTAACCCATTTCAACAAATTTTCATTCATATGAACTTAAATTAAAATTCTAATTTGCATTTTTTTGCTTTCAATAAAATTTTATAATTTTATTATAAAATAATGAGTTTATGTTTTTAAATAAATTTTTGGTGTGTGCATATAGGTATGATGAACCTAATTTTTATTAGAACTTTGTTAAATGATTGCATGATCATAAGAATCAATCATTATATTAGCACTTGATTAATTTAGTAGTTTTGTTATATTTACTAAGTGTTGTTATGTTTGTAATGTTAAAGATATTTAAATGTGAAGATTTATTTTAGTTATCATTTTAGATAAGAAAAGAAATCAAATAATCTGAACAAAAATAAGAGATTATTTGTTGATCTTCTTACTTTCTCATTTTGTAGGTTGAGGCTTGTCATAGAAATATTGAATGAAGTGTTTGCTTCTACAAAGTAAGCTTTTGTAAATGATTTATATTTTTGTATTTGAATTTTGAAATACTTTATACATATTTTGATAATTGTCAATTAATTATTTTTAATTATCAGATTTTTAGAACTATCATTTAATGGAGAGATACTTCAAAATTTTTTTGAGTATAACAATCAATAGACATCAAGAGGAGCTACATATATTAAAAGTGATACAAACTTAAAACAAAGTTGTTTAGAAAGCATATTAGAGGACTTACTAGTAGACCCTAGATTAAGAAAAAATATTTTAGTTTATCATCCAAATGATCGATAAAGTGCGTAGAGCTTATTTACAAAAGAGCCTTGCCAACCTTGTGACCATAATTTCCCTCAAGCACAAGTTGGAAATAAAATGTGTAGATTTAATCCAAATTGGTTTCATGAATTTAAAGATTGTTTGGAATATAGTATTGTAGAGGATGCAACATATTACTTATTTTGTTATCATTATAGTTATGATACTAGAGAACAAGGTGATGATAGTTTTGATAATAAAGGAATTAGAAATTGAAAAAAAAGACATATTTCGAGTACATGTTGGACAAGTCAATAGTGCTCATAATATTATTTGAAAAAAATAATGATTTAATGAATCAAGATCAACATATCAATTTTGCTTTTACAAAATCTTGTGATTAGATGCACCGTGATTACCGAACATGATTAACAACAAGTCTTGATTGTGCACGATTTCTCTTGCACCAAGGTTTAGCCTTTTAAGGTCATGATGAATTTGTTAATTCTGAAAATCAAAGATTTTTTTTAGTATTGTTGCACTTTTTAAGAGACCACAATGAAGATATTAAAAAAGTTGTTTTGGAAAATAGTCCAAAAATTAATAAAATTATTTCTCCTGACATTGAGAAAGAAATTACACATGTTGTTGTAGAGACAACAAATGTGATTATTAGTGAATCAGGCAAAGAGTTATTTGCAATTCTGTTGGACAAGTCTTGAGATGTTTTAGTCAAAGAATAAGTGGCAATTGCAATTCATTTTCTTGATAAAAGAAGATGTGTTATTGAGCGTTTCTTAGGGATAGTACATGTTGAGGAGACTTCTGCTTTAACGCTTAGAAGGACAATAAACACTTTATTTACAAAGCATGGGTTGAGTATTGCACGATTATGCGTTGAAGGTTATGATGGTGCAAGCAACATGCGTGATGAGTTTAGTAGATTCAAGACTTTAATTATGAAAGATAATTGTTTAGGTTATTATATACAATATTTTGTGCATCAGTTTCAGCTAGCTTTGATTGCAGTGGCTAAAATCATATTCAAATTGCTTCACTTTTTTAATGAAATTGTCAATTTGATTAATGTTAGTAGTTCATGCAAAAGAAGAGATATATTATGGAGAAACAACTTAACATACTTATTGAGCGCTACAAAATGGAGAATTAGTAATGGTGGAGGCTAAATCAAGAAATTTCTCTTCAACGAGCTTGTGATATACATTGGGGTTCACACTATAGTTCACTCATTAATTTACTATTGTTATATGATTCTGTTCTTGAGATTCTTGAGCTAATTATACAAGATGGTCTAAGCAGTGAACAAAAATGGAGAAGCATATGCTTTATTTGATTCTATATAGTGTTTTGATTTTATATTTTGCTTGCATTTGATGAAAACTATATTGAACATCACAAATGAAATTTCTCAAGCATTATAAAGAAGGACCAAGATATTATAAATGCAATGAGTTTGGTTAAAGTTTTCAAGCAAAGATTTCAAAATATGAGAGATGAATGGACAATTTTAATTGAAATAGTTAACTCATTATGTGCAAACAAATGATATAGTTATTCCAAATATGATTGAGAATCACAAATTTATATGAGAGATGAATGGATAATTTTAATTGTAATGCATGGTAGGTCATAACGGTATGCTCAAAGAATCACAAATTTATATCTATCAAGTAGAATTATTTTATTTTGTGATAGACACATAACTTCAAGAGCTTAATGATAGATTAAATGAGAAAAATATTGAGTTGTTGATTTGCATACCATGTTTAAATCCTTATGATGCAATTTCGGCTTTTGATAAGGAGCGTCTGAAATGTCTTGCCAAAATTTTATCCATATGATTTATCAAAAATAGATCTCAAGATGTAAGATAATCAACCTGAAAATTTTATAATTGATAGGAGATCCAGTGATGCATTTTGGAAGTTAAAAGGAATTGTAGAGCTTGCTCAAAAAATGGTGAAGACAAGAAAAGATGATATTTACCAATTGGTTTATTTACTTGTGAAGTTTGCATTGATATTACAAATTGTTACAACAATAGTTGAACGAGCTTTTTCTACTATGAAGATTGTAAAATTTTGTGTAATTATGAGATGATTGGATGAATGATTGTTTTTATATATTGAAAAATATGTATTTAATAGTGTTAATAATGAAAAGATTATATAAGATTTCAACATATGAAGACTCGAAGGCAGAGATTGTAAGTAACACTCTTTATTATAAATTTTTATCATATATTTATCTTTTTATATCGAAGCACTAACAAAAAATTTGTTTAGAACTGCCAATGTTGGTCCCAAGCCCGGATGAAAAAGGTTGAGTTTTTTTTATAAAAAAATTCATTTGTTTGTGCCCCCATGAACAAATTTTCTGGCTCCACCCCTACATTTTTTACTTATCTAACATACCCATGCATAAGCTAAATGCATAAGGAATAAAATCTTTGGAATCCACTTTATTCTTGTCTACATTTCAATTGCAATAAAGTAATTTAGGCCGACCTATAATTAAAATCTCATTGATCTATAGTTGGTTTCATTTTCATTCTCTCTTTTAGCATTTATTTTTGAGAGCAAGCTTAATCTTTGTGGTTCTAAATGTACTTTTCATTCACTTAGATCCAATTTTTTCACTTGATCGGTTATCTTAAGGCACTTAATTCCATTGTAATCATGTTCTTAATTATAGCACTATTTCATGTAAATGATGTTATCATTTGTCCATATATAATACAAATTATACTTTACTACAACATTATTTGACTTTGTAGTTTTATCAGTTAAGATTTTGATTATATGCCATTTGATCATCAGAAGCTTTTGTTAGTGAAATGTTGAAAGTGGAGTTCAAACCATATCCCATTGAATGAACTTTTTTGAGTTTGCATAAATTTAAATTTTTATTGGAACTTGATAAGTATAAATTAGTTAGTTTATCACCAGAAAAAATTTAAAAAATTATTTATAGTTGGACAATTCAAAAAAAAAAAAAAGAAAAAAAAAAAAAATCATTAATTGTGCATTATGTGTAATTCTCATTTAATTCAAAATATAATCATTTTTATACATCTTAACCAAGTCTTTTAGGTCAAATCATTTATATCAATTCAAAAAAAACAAAAAGAAAAAAAAGAAAATTTCTACAAATTAATTGTATACAAATTTTTAATCTTTTTAATCTTATCTAAAAAAGTCAAAATTTTATGTAGTTTTATGTTTGTTATGATTTTGATTATATGCCATATGATCTTTGAAAGCTTTTGTTAGTGAAATGTTGAATGTGGGGGTTCAAACCATATCCCATTGTATGAGTTATCTTTATATAGGATCTTGATACAAAATTTTATCTTTTTTGATAGTATGTGGGTTGTGATTTTGATTATATGCCATATGATCATCGAAGCTTTGTTAGTGAATGTTCAATGTGGGTTTCAAACCATATGATGAATGAACTTTTTTGAGTTCGTATAAATTTTTATAGGAACTTGATAAAGTAGAAATTATTTAGTTTATAACCAAATAAAAAAAATTTAGTAGGTAATTCAAAAGAAATTGAAGAATTGGGCTACAAATGAATTGAATCATATTAAAATTCAATCTTTTTGGGAATCTTATCTAAATAAGTCAAAATTTTATGTTGCTTTTAAGTTTGCTTAATTTATTAGATTTAATTATCTTTATGTTAAATTTGCAACCCAAATTTTTATGTTTCACTCGCTTTAGTAAGAAATTTAGCACATGGATTAAAGATCTCTATCTTTGGATTGATCTTATTATAGCTTTTAGATTGTAATTCAGGTGCCTTAGCTTTGTTGAATTTCATGAATAGTTTCTTATATGGGGTCTTGTAAAAATTATAAATACTTCCTCTCTTTGTATAAAGCAACCTCTTATTTGGTTGTCTTATGTGTGCCTATGCACTCCACTTATTTTTTATTTATTGCATTGTTCTTCTTTGCATAAAATTTGTGCTATTCTTTTTTATTTTATTTTATTGTTCATCGCTTCTGTTTCATAACACTTTATTTTATAATATTAGATTTTATATATTACTATTAAACAGAATTATATTGGCTTTTAAATAGTGTGCTTTATCCTTATAATGTTATTTCTATAAATGAAGATGATAAATTTTAATTAATTATTTTTTGATTGATGATATATAAATTTAATTATTTATGTTGCTAGCTGAGTGCTATGGAAATCCATACTATATCCAAGAATCACTCTATTTCATATAATTTATCCTCTCCTCTCTATTAATTTTTTTGTGCATTAAAATATTCTTAATTCCAATATGGCAACCACTAATTCCTCATTTTGATAGTACATTCTCTTTTTTTCGATAATTAAACCACTTGTTTACTACACCAGATCCTTTAACAAAGAACTACCAATGACAATATATATATATATATATATATATATATATATATATATATATATATATATATATATATATCTCTATATATATATATATATATATATATATATATTCGAGCTCTTGTCTCACACATCAAGCTCACATTCTCACCACACACCAATAGATCATTCTCAACCTTGTTCATATATCTTGTGCATGATCTAATCAAGTAAATTATTTCATTTGCTCTGTTACATTTCTCTCGAGCCAGGGTTTCTCTTCTTCTCCTTTCTCTCTTGCTTCTTATGCCGCTATCGACTTTTTTTCCTCGGTGATTTTTTCATCTGTTTTCGTTTGATATCGAAGCAGTGCTAGTCTTGTATGCCATACTTTTAACTATGGATTCAATTGTGGCTCCCCCGTGGGGGAATCCAACCCTGTCTCATCTAACTATGGCAGATAAGGATTCGACAGGGAAAAATGGTACTAATCCTATCATAGATTCTAAATCATTTAGGGATGTGCTTGCGGGTAAAGCGAATAATGCTGGTGAGTCTTTTGATTTCGTTTCTACTACATTTCGGGGTGTACCCGCTGTTATGTATTATGATGTTGTGGTGGAAAAATTGGCTAAGCCTTATGAGTTTGCTTTGGTTGGTAAATTTGCTCTTTGCCGCCCGTTTATGGAGAATATCCAAAGTTTTTTTCATTGAAATTAGTGTTTTTTGGTGGGTTTAATTGATTCTCGACATGTTTTGATTCAATTGGCTATGATTTGGATTACTCGTGTTTTGCAAGAGGCGTTCTTATTATGTGTTCAAACGCAAATCGTTTATTGAAATGGACTCCCTTTTTTGACATTAAAGAGGAATATCCTTTTGTTCCAGTTTGGTTGTCTATCCCTAACTTTCATGTGCATTTCTTTAACCCCGAATTCCTATATGCGGTGGTTGGCCTGTTCGGTCGACCTCTCCAATTGGATCAAGCTACTGCTTCTAGCTCTAGACCTTCTGTTGCCCGTGTTCTTGTGGAAGTGGATATTACTAAAAATATCCTAAGGAAATTTGGATAGGATCAAAAAAATATGGATATTTACAAAAAGTAGAATTTGAAAATTTTCCTATATTTTGTTCACATTGCAAAATTCATGGACATGGCTTTGCTGAGTGTTTTGTAGCTCATCCGCATTTAAAAAAAAATTCTTTGGTCTCCAAATCTACTCTTGGTACTAAGGACATTTTGAATGAAACATCAAAGGAGATGGCCACCCAAATAACTGATAAAAATGAGCCCCAAACTCTTAGGCATAAAACTGATCCCAAGCTGAATATGGCTGACCAATCCCTCATAGGCACAAATCTAATGAAGGATCAATTTCCTCATGGTGGATCCAAGTCTCAAATCCAAAATAGCGATATTAATGTTTCCAATTCCGATTCAGGATCTCCTCTTGTTACTGATTCTCTTAATAATGCTAATTGTATTGCTATGTCATCTCCAATAGCCCAAGATCAGTTGAATGATAAGGTTGGTTTGGAGGAGGTGCAGTATTTAGAGATAACTTCCACCCCAAATCTAGGGGTTTGTGTTCTGCCTCATTCTAACCCATCATCCAATTCTTTTTGCTAAAATCTAGAACCTAAATCTAGAACCTAGAATGAGGAAGCGATAGTTAATCTTCAGGCATCTACAGGTAATAAACAATTAATTGGAATTTCCTTATGGGATGGTGAGGCTGTTGGTTTGGAAAATGATTTTCGTATTGACTCAAATAGGAAAAAAAAATCACATAAATTTAAATCTCCTATCTATGCCATAATTACTAGATCTGGCTCTTCTCATCCTAAGTAATGGTCTCTTTCTTGATTTGGAATGCGAGAGGGATAGACTCCCTCTCTGTTCATAATAGACTTAGCAATTTAGTTCGCATTCATAACATTTTTTTCTAGCAATTTTGGAACCCTTTATCCTTCCTTCTAACATCCAATCTATTGCTAGAATGATTGGCTTTAGTAGTTTTTTTGTGAACTCAAGTAATAAAATTTGGATCTTTTGAAAAATCCTTTTGCATTCCATATTATTTAGGACCTTCACTAGGTCTTGAATACTAAAATCTCCTTTGGCAATTGGTCCTGCTTTGGATCTTTTGTCTATGCTTCATGCAACAGGTATGGTAGAAGGAACCTGTGGGATGATCTGATTAATTTCTCGACCTCGATTAATGCTCCCTGGTTTGTGGGTGGGGATTTTAATATTATTGCTTCCTCGATAGAACGAAGGGGTGGAAATCCTCCAAGCCTTTTATCTATGGAGGAATTTAATAATATGGCTCTTGATTGTCACTTGACTGATCTGGGCTTCAGTGGCTCCCAATTCACCTGGAACAACCACAGAATGTGGCAAAGACTTGATAGGATCCTGTTTAATGATCTATGGATAAACTCCTTTTCGAATACATCGGTTGAACATCTTAGTAGAACCCTATCGATCACTCTCCTTTGCTTATTTCTGTTAAGGTTAATAGGGAGTCCCCATCCCTCTGTACTCCTTTTCATTTTCAAAATATGTGGTTGCTAGATACCAGATTTGTGGAGGTGGTGACTACTAATTGGAGAGACCCTCTTTATCCTGATGATTCTGTTTCGGGGATGAAGAGACTTTGGTTGAAATTAAAAAGGCTTAAATAGTTGCTCAAATGGTGGAACAAAAATTGCTTCAAAAACATTTTCACTAACTTAAAAGAATTAGAACAAGAGGTCATATTGTTAGAGGAAGAGGTTATCCTGGATACTTCTAAAATTATTTTATTAAACCAAGCCAAAGATAAATTAACCAACTATCAAGATATGGAGGAAACTTACTGGAGGCAAAAGGCTTCTGCTAAAAAACTATCGGAGGGAGACAGGAACACCAAATATTTTCATGCATTATTCAATAAGAGAAAGGCCTTAAATCGCATTAAGAAAATTAAAAATTCTGATAATAGTTGGATTTCTGATGAAAATGAACTTGCTGATTCGGGTGTTTCTTACTTCAATAACATGCTTAATAATCATGTGATGTAGGAATTGGCAAGTCGAGGTTATCCCAAAATCACCGAAGATGACAACACAATGCTTACCTTACTTACAAATTACCCTTCTGTGAATGATTCTCCGGCGATGGATTCCTCTCTTTTTCAAAATGTTGGAATATTATCAAAGATGATGTGGTTAAAGTTCTTGATTTTTTAGAGGGACCAAAATTCTCCAAAATTTCCTACTTGTACTTCCTAAAATCAAAACCCCAAAGAAGAATCAATTTAGGCCCACAAGTCTTTGTACTTTTTCAATAAGCTCATTTGAAGATCTAAGAAGATCCATGCCTTAGGTGGGAAATTTGTTCTAAATTGTCATATCTAAAGTTTTATGACATATTAGTTGGTCATTCATCTACAAAATTTTATCTCTATATTCTTCTCCGATTCATTCATTAATTTAATAAAAAATGATATTGAAAATTTTGGGTTTTCTTTACTTATTAACGGCAAGATGCACGGCTTCTTTTCTTCATCGCTTGGTATCAAGCAGGGGGACCTCCTTTCTCCGGCCCTTT
Organism: Cymbidium sinense; assembly: GCA_021442155.1. Lineage (NCBI taxonomy): Eukaryota > Viridiplantae > Streptophyta > Magnoliopsida > Asparagales > Orchidaceae > Cymbidium > Cymbidium sinense. The sequence goes on along the minus strand of CM038220.1, from coordinate 17,256,654 downwards.
TCATTATTGCAGTGGAATATCTTTCTAGAAATCTTAAATTTATGTTTCTCAAAATGCCCAACATGTGCTATAAGACTAGGGGTGGTTTTCCTATTTCTCACCTTTGCTTTGCGGATGATTTCATTATCTTCTGCAATGGGTCTACCCATTACATTAAGAAATTGTATAAATTTCTTATTCAATTTGGGAGGGAGAGTGGACTTAAAATTAATCATGACAAAAGTGGCTTCATTGCTAGTAATTTGATCCCTATCCCTAGGATTAATAATATTAAGAATATCACGGGCTTTGCCCATTATACTCTCCCTATCAAATACCTGGGTACATCTTTATATCGTGGTGCTAAAAGATCTTTCCTTTTTGATGAAGTAATTCAAAAAATCTATAAGAAAATCTCCTCTTAGGAGTTCCACCTTCTTTCTTTTGGAGCCAGATTAGTCCTTATTAAAAGTATTCTCTGCTCCTTACCCTTCTATCTACTTTCCACTATTGTCCCTACCACAACTATTATTAATAAAATTAATGAGCTTTTCAATAAATTCTTCAGGGGATCAAACTCATCATCTAAAAAAAATGCACTGGGCTAGCTGGTACAAGTGTTGTGGCCCTTTGAATGAAGGTGGCTGGTTGTAAAACTTTACAAGATTCCATCAAATGCTTTTCCTATAAAATGTGGTGGAACCTTAGAAGTAATCACAGCCTATGGTCATATTTTATCCTTGCTAAATATTGTAAGGGTAACCATCCCCTAATTTGCAACTTCAAAATGGGAGACTCCCGTGGAAAAGACTCTGTAACATTAAGTGGGAAGCTGAAGAGCTTATAACTTGGGGTGTTAATTCCGGTTCATCATTTTTTTGGCAAGATAATTGGCTGGGTGTGGGCTCTATAGACACCTTACTAAACACCCATTTGATAGAAAGGATCAAAGTAAATTATTTCATTACTCAGAATTCTTGGAATATAGCTCAACTAGGTGCCTATGTCCCTAATACTATCATTAACAAAATCCTGAATTTCACCCCTACAACCAATAAAATGGATCAAATTCTATTCAACAAGTCTGCTACTAAAGACTTTATTTTTAAGGATGTGTGGTAAATTATTAGATCTAACAATCAAGACTCACCAATATTTTCCAAAATCTGGAGTATGCTATTCCTGCTTCATTTTTGGTTCTCACATGGCGTATTCTTAAACATTACATTCTTGTGGACACCATTCTCCAAAAAAAAAAGGATTTCACCTCCCTTCTAAGTGTCAATGTTGCTTTCACATAGAAACTTTGGATCATGTTTTTGTTAATGGCCCCATGCGGCTAGAGTTTGGCATTGGTATGATAGTCTGTTGAATACTTTACTATTTAATGGATCCCTTTCTATCGTACACCTATTAAATAACTTCCTATCCTAAAAAGGTCATGTCAAATGTGTGGCTATTACTCTATTGTGGTACATCCGGATGGAAAGAAATGAGGCTAAACATAATGACATTCCCATGAATTTTCACGATCATTGCTAAAGCTAAAGGTAAAATTTCCTCCATTTACAAAGCTAAACTTCTTCATCCTCGAAGTTTCAAAGACATTAAACATTTGGCTCACTTGTTTTGGGATTTTTCTACTTAGATTATATCGTAAGACTATTTATTGGACTAAACCTCAAAACCATACTATTAAGGTTAATAATGGATGTCTAGCTAACGGGTTCTATGGGTGTGGGGGTATCTTAAGGGATTTTAGAGATAAGATGATTGCTGCTTTTCCTATTCCTTTAAGACCCTATTTTGTTCTTTTTGCTGAACTTTATGGCCTTCACTATGGGATATTACTATGCATTCAGAAAGGCTTTAAAAAAATCTGGTTTGAAACTGATGCTTTACTGCTCCTAAATTTATTAAACTCCGGAGCTCATGGTAATGCTGAAGTCTACTATACTCTCAATCATACTAGAAGGCTTATTGCTTCTCTTGATTATCACATCTCTCATATTTATCGGGAAGGGAATTCTTATGCGGATTTTCTGGCTAATCTGGGTGCAAAGTCCTCTATGGTTAAGATATTTTTTTATGATAATAGTCCCCTTTATTAAGGGGATTTTTAAATTTAGATAGAACTGGTCTACCTTATGTTAGGAAAATGTAAGCTTTTATGTTTGGCAGTTGGATATTGTGCTGATTGGTGGAGATTTTCCATCTCCTATTCATTCTTATGGTGCTGGATCCACTCAATTTTTTTTCTCGATTTTGAGGGGCTTGTCTCATGATGTTGTAGGGAGAATTCTTTTGATGGTTGGGAAGGGTTTTTTCATCATGCTTGGTGTGCCTTTGCTGGCAGTATACCGGCCATTGCTACTATTAGGAGTGCTTCCTAATACTCCTTTGGGCGATATAACTCGCTATAGCATCCCATGGTTTAGACTAGATTTTGTGGTATTTTGGTTACCTTGTCGAGAAAAATTTATCTCCTCATCAATTATGAAGTTGGATATCATTTTGTTACCTGTGATGTTGTGGTTGTTGCATTATTCTATGAATGGGTTGTTTCTTTTGTCCCGAATTTTGAATGTGATTGCTCTAATGCCTTTCTGGTTCATTTAGATTGTTCCTGCTCTGCTTATATGGTTTTTGGGTTGAGTGGTGGGGTCTTTTATTGATAAAGGTTGGCATTTTATGTTTCTTTGGTGCTGGATATGTTTCCCTTTGGATTGGGAATTTGAGGTTGCTTGATGTGGGTAGTATTTCGCTTAAATGCCTTTCTGATTTATTTGGCTATTTTAGGTTATGTTCATACGGATTATGGGTGGATTGGTGGGTTTATTTATTGATAGAGGTTGGACTTACATGGCTTTTTGGTATTGTTTTTGTTTCCCTTTGGATTGGGAATTTCTGACAGTTGGCTGCATGTTGCATTTTTTGGATAAGTGGGTTGATGGTAAAATTACAAATTGCATATTCATCGGAGATCTCTATATGCTTATCCTATTTTTGTTATATGGTATGTTGTTTTATTATCATCTTACCTTTTTTCTTAATTCTGTTATGCTATGCTCTCTAATCATAATTGATGGTTCAGAGTTGAAAGGTGATTTGGCTCCATTTAGTGGATAGCAATAATTTTCTCTTTAGTGATTATATCATGTTGTTGAGCTTTATAATTTTACTTCGGATGGATGATTGTCTCAAGTTTGATTGTTCTGATGGGTGGCAAATTAATCCGCTAATTTGGATGGTAGTAGCATATGTGTGGTACGCCTAGTGGGATGCAAATGTATGTGGTAGCCACAAACTAGTGTGGATTTTTTGCTGCACCATTTTTTCTCTGTCTTATGGTTTCCCAATATAATTATTTTCTTTTTATGGGTACTAACTGGCATCCAAGATGGTTTGCAGGTTTCTTCTCTTAATGCAGGTTCCAGCAGACAATTTCATTGGATCAAAAGCTCTTCTACTCCCATTAGATGGTGAAATTGTCATAGGTTTGTTTCTTTGTAATTGGGTATTGTATTTGCTTTTGTTGTGTGAGTTTTGTACTTAGATAGGGTTTTACTCTTTAGGTTGATTGTAGCTCTTTGAGCATAGAATTAAAGTTTAACCCCTCTTAAGGATCTTGTAACCCTTTTCATTTGAGCAATAAAATTCCCCTATATGGGGTTCCCTAAAAAAATCATTATTCACTCACAATCCTTCATATTTTATGCTCTAAACTTGTTGTGCCTATAATCTATCATTCATAATCTTCACCTTAACATAACTCTATAGCCTCTTGTCGTCATCCTAAACAACTTCATATCCTTGGACTATCATCCTATAACCCAATACAACCTATTTAGAGTCAATTATGTTGTGTTTTTAATTTTATTTTTATCTTATTTAAAAAAAAAATTTATTCGCTATATTTTTATTTTTAAAAATAAATCAAATTTTTTTAAAATATTTAAAATAATTTTTGATGTTTTGAATATTTTAAAAATATGAAGCACCTAAAAAAATTGCCCATTATCCGCCAATCTCATTGGTCATCACCTTTAACTGCCACCACTATCACCATCAATTACAACCATAAGGCTATCATTATCATTGCGATGTCCATTATTATTATAGAGGATTGTGTTAACTTTAATGATTTTTTTATAAAAGAACTACAAATCTAAAGCTATATTGATTCCCAAAGAATACTTAGTGGAACTTACAATAGAATCTGCTTAAAGTAATCTTTGAGGAACCATTTGATCCCTTAAAGAAAAAGAAGGTTGAAATATTTTCTTATCCAAAACCTCTCAAAACATCACCACAAAAATCAAGAAATTTTATCTACGTGTACCAATAAGCTAAGACCTCCATCCCACCAATAGTCTGCATGATTCAAAGGATAACTTAGAGAAAGAGGTCAAACTAAAACCTATAATGCGAGCCCATGAAAGGGTAGCCAAACCACCAGTTAACATGAGGAATGCCATTTTATGGTTGGGGACATCAAGCCATGTAGGCCACTTACCTTGTATGACTTTTATTCTATTCCCCGAAGAACTGAAAATCAATGAAGAAGAATTCCATGTATATCTTATCTCTTTATGATAAGGACAATTCCAATGATTCAAATGATTAATATTTAAGCTTAAATAATCTCAATAATAATAGATCTCTTAATCATAATATTTAAAATAAATTCTAAAATAATTATGATATATCTCTTCTTCAAGATGATTTTTACTCTAATGGTGATGTCCCTATGTTGAATCTTCAAGGTGTCACCATCGAGTAAAAGCTAGAGTCTTTTGATTCAAAGAATCCTTTAGGAGGCGCTTAAGGTGCCTCTGAAGAATAGGTAGACACCATTATGACCTCGCGATCAGAAAAGATCATAAAAGTCAACCTTTCTAGTGCAGAGTCTTACTTCTTAGGATGGCACCCAAAGGCAAAAAAAGTCATTAGTTTAAGAAAACAAATAGTCCCACCACAGTGTGCTCCCCTACAATATACACTATGGATAATTAGCTCAAAATTGATTACAATGTCGTAGCTCATCTCAAAAAGTTTTCATCTTTCAAAGAGATGAGGGAGTCACTAATCAAAGCTTTATTAGAACTTGAGATATGCTTATCCTGGTGGTAGCATCTAAACTAAAAAAAAAGCCTACTTTCATAAAGAAGTCTTAGGAATCAAATTTTTAGATGAGGATCTACTCTTAGAAACCATAGATTACAACTGTCTACTTTGCATCTCCAAAAATGTAGACAAATTTAGGCTTTTCAAAGCACTTATTGACCTAGGTGCATCAATCAACACACTGAGCCTAAGAACTCCTGCCTACTTGAGAACAATATTAGCGGACTTAGTTCTAACAAAAATGATATTGAGTGGATTCAATAAGTTAGCCAAGTGGGCCTCAAGTTAAATCACCCTGCTATTGTAGTTTCATGCTTCAAGACTAAGGTAAAACTCCATATCAAAAATTTAGATATGTTCTTCAATGCCTTATTATGAAGGTCTTAGCCCCATGAAAACAAAATTGTCCCATCTCTACTTCATCAATGCATCAAATTCATGTGCAATAGTATTGAACACTTCATGAAAAGAGATCTAAAGCCATTTTATAGGCTTGAGATTAGAATTCTTGAAGATGTTGCCGACTACGTTTCCAACAAAAAAGTAATTTACTCTCGAGGTGATCAAAGAAATATCAAGAAAAAAAGAATAATCAATAAAATGGAAAGAAAATGATAAAATAAATAAAAAGAGGAAATAAAAGAAAAAGAGAAAGTGAAAAAGAGAGGGAAGAATACTTTGGAAGGAGGAAGGTCTAAACATAATCATCTAATAACATCTTACCTCAATATTTCTAATGAGGATAAGGCGGAATGACCGGATATGAAAAGTGGGTGGCCAATGTTTTAATCATTCACTAGAGGTCTCTTATAATATACCTAAAATTAGAATTTAGTTTGATAGATGAGTCATATGTGATCGATTACTCACTATAGTTGAGTTAAAGACAAAGTTAGAGGTGACAATAGAACATAATAGTAATGAAGACAAGGCCCTCAATCATGGAAATGATGTGTCTAAATTAACTTTATTTGAGTAGATTAATTGGTATATGAGCAAATTTTACAAATTTAAGTAATCAAATACATCATCAAAGGATAAATATATTATCTTGAAAGATAAATATATTACTATATAATAGACTTGATTACTTAATAAAGGTAGTTAAAGCTGATGGATTTTCAATATTCAAGAAAATTTTTCACTAAACTATATGGAAAAGTATAACATGGTTTATTTATTGTAGGGTTTGTAGTTCCTTATAGGGGAAAGCCTTTATAGTTAATTAAATATTAAAAGGAAGGGAAACCTCCTAAGAATACTCTATATTAAAGAGACTTACATTTATCTTTATGTATTTCAAAGCTTATCTAAAAAAATTATTAATTATAAATTTCAATAGAGAATGCTCCAAATAGGAAGAGTTCTTTTCAGAAGCTAATTGAAAATAAGTAGGAAATGCTTTTAGATATTGGCAAGACAAGTAAGCATTTCAAATATTCTATCATTAGGCTTTACATTTTTTAAAATTGAAATTATTGAGATTTTGAGTTGGTATTTTATTAGAAATCTGGGACTTAAATTCTGACAGTATAAGACTGCATAAGTGTTTAGTGATTGAAGACTTATTCCACTAAGATGCTTTAGAATCTAAGTCTACAAGTGCTTTTAACATAATTTAAAGGCTCAAAGTAATCTAATTTTTAGAAATTATTTGTTATCTTATCTCACTGGACAAACAAAGAGATATGATTTGAGCCCCACATTCAACATTTCACCAACAAAAACTTGTGATGATCATATAGCATAGAGTCAAAATCTTAATTGACATAAAATTGCGAAGCCAAATAAAACTTTAGTAAAGTATAATTAGTATTATATAGAAGACGAATGGTAACATCATTTCAATGAAATAGTACAAAATTGAGAATAGCTTGGAAATCAATTAAGCGACTTAACATAACTAAACTGATGTGAAAACTACATATGTGAAAGAAATGTACATTCAAGAACCATAAAGTTTGGCTTTACTCAAACATAAATGCCAAAGAGAGTGAAAAGAAGCCAACTATGAATCCATGAGATTTTAACTATAGATGAACTTAAATTAGTTTATTGTCATTAAATTGCAAACAAGAGTAAAGTTGATTCCAAATTTTTTTTCCTAATGCATGTAGATTACGTTAAGTGTATGCTAGATGAGCGATGAACATGTACTTTTTTAAAATTTTTAGAAGAGTAGAGTGGGTACTTGAAAATTAGAATTCTATCTGTCTGCTAATTTCTAAACTTAGTCATTTGGTAAATTTTAGATGAAAAAAATTAGATGAAATATTATTTATAATAAAAAATTTCAATAATATCTAATATTGCATACATGCATACATGATAGTTTAACTAGAAATATATATAGATATATATATATATATATATATATATATATATATATATATATATATATATATATATATATATATATATATATATATATATATATATATATATATATATATATATATATATATATATATATATATATATATAGTTATATATATATATATATATACTTATGATTCCTTAGATAAATTAATCTTGATGATGAAAAGGAGCTTAATTTTTTCCTTTAGGCAAGTATATTAATTATTCAACAAGAATAACAAAGACTTTTATGAAAATCTTCATAATAAAAGTTGATTTTGAGTTAAAATAAGAATGAGATCTTCCTATTAGATTTGTTAAATATAATTTATGCAACCAAAAATTTATTTTGTCTTATTTCTATAAAACCTATTGGTGTAAATTCAACTAAGGAATAGATGCAATCGTTATGAAATTATATAGTTGTGGTTAACCAAATATTATATCATAGAATGAGTTATTATCTACAATAATAAAATAAATTAGATGAATTAATTATAATGATTGTACACCTATGATGAAGGATAATTAAATAGAAAACTTACGTAGATGTTCCTTAAAATTAAAAATATAATGAAATAAAGTTCAAGCTCAAGATAGGTTATTTTAAGATTTATGAAGGCAGAAAGGCAGATAGAATTTTCACTAAATTAATATGTCAAACAAAACTTTGATGATATTAATACTAGATATACCTCAATTATATATTACAATTCTAAGTGAGAAAAATGATAGAATCTTAATATAAATAATAGATTTCTTAAATATAAGAATTATTAAATACAAATTAATTAATTTGGGGCATATCTTTGTGTGTATGTGAATAAATAGATTACGGTGATATTCTACTAATAATATTAATAGTTTCAATGACTTGTTTATCGTGGATCTTAGGATTTCCATTATAAAGAGGCTAACAATCTAAAGATTTCTCTTATACATACTAACAAAATGCCCTTAATGAATCAAATATTTAATCTCTTCTTTCAAATAGAGATATCATTCAATTAAATTCCCTCTTCAATGATAAAAAAAATAATAGGACTAGTATCCATTGATTAATTTTTAGTGGCATATGCACTAAATATATTTAAAGAAGTTTAATGATGTTAAGAGTATTTATTTTGGTGGAAAAGGAGAATCTAGTCTCTTGCCTTCTTTTAGTTACCTTGTGGGGAAAGCTAATTATTCATTGTTATTATTTATTTATTATTATTATATATTTTTATTTTATTATTTATTAATTTTAATAATTTTTATTATTTATTATTCTTATGATTATTTGTTATTATGAATTTTTATAACATAAGAGTGATCAATCTCTTGCATTATTGAGAAGTAAAAAGATCCAAGGCAATGAACTTCAAGAAAAACATCTTGTAGTTGCCCATAATCTATTCCAAAATTTAATAAGCCTCCAAAAGATTCTTCAAAAGTAATCCTTAAGGCATTTTACTTTATTTTTGTGAATCCTTGAAAGATAGAAGAAATTGTTGATAAGAATGATTTATACTAAATCCTTTTAAAGAATCTTAAACTTGATGATGGTGTGTGTATACCAAATTTTTGTATCACTCATTGATAATCATGCTAATAAAAAAAAATAATATAAACTATTAAAATATTATGAACATGTAGTAGTATGCTAATAATAAAATTCCAAAATAATGATAGTAGATTTCATCTAAAATGGGATGCTAAAAAATATCATTTGATCATTTTAATTTTGAAATAATATATTGAATTTATCAAAGAAACTTATTGACCTTTTTTAATTAAAATTAATTATTTCAATCACTAAATTAATCTTATAAAATATTAAATAATAATAAAATTAAAGTTCAAGTTTTAAGATCATTTGAATAAAGTATTTGAATCAAATGCAATTTTAATTAAGTTTAAGCCTAAATCAAATCAAATCATGATTCAAATGTTAAAATGAACTTAAAGAGAGAGAGATAGAGAGAGAGAGAGAGAGAGAGAGAGAAATTAAACCACGTCTAAATATCATACAAAATTTTTTCAAAATTAAATCAAAATAATTAATTATAAGCAAATGTTATACATATAATATATTAACCATTAAATTAAATTATTTAATTTATCAAATTATAAATTTGTTGACCTCATTTTTGGAGTGAAAATTCAATCTTCCCATCATAGGTATAGGAGTCTATAGACACTAAGAGTTCCTTAGTCATAGGACACTTCTAGTGACTAATTGAACCCCTAATTACCCCTTAATATAATTAAGGTTAATTAGGAATTTGATTAGTGAATTAATCCTTTATTTAAGTTGATTAAGGTCTGTTATAGTGAATGAGAGGTTTAGTGAATAAGTTTGGGGGGTTTCCCCTAAGGTATTCCATAAACCCCCTTGCTCAATCCTCTTTTAATTAAGGGTAATTCACTAATTTCTCCCTTAATCAATTTCATAACTTTCTAAAACATTCAAGAACTCAACTATTTTATTTTGGGTAGATGCTTAGGTGTTCAAGAGCCTAAGTTCAATTAAGGAAATCAAAATTCAACTCATATGTGTGAGGGGTGCTTTGAAATTACTTAAATTAACCCCTTAACTTAATTAATCCTTAATCATGAGCCATATTGCATTAGGCCTTTTCTTTCCTAGGTGCATTTAAAATTTAAATTCCTTATGAGATTTTATGTCATCGCATTGGCTCATAATTATTGGATTAACTATGCTAAGGTGGTGTAGGTAAGGGATAATTAATTCACTTAATCATGCCTTAACCTAATCAAAATATAAAATGGATCTAATCATCTAAAAATTGAACAAAATTAATAAACACATGTGGGAATGGGTTGGGAACAACAACTCACCTCACATTTCTTAAATTGAAATCAAACATAAATATAAAAGAAAAATGAAATAAGAAATCACATTAAGACAAAATTTAATTTATTTTAAACATGCTTATCTCATAAGATTATCTTTAGAATTAATTAAAGTAAATGTGTTCACATGCTTTCATTACTTTAGTTATTTCTCAACATGCTAAATGGGTGTGTCATATGATTTCATACATTCATGCTTTTCAAATCAAAATGAAAATATTCCTTTATGTCAAAATTGCATGCTTTGACTTAAAATATGAATATGAGTGGCTATTATCACTATTAAACCCAAATTATTTTCAAAATATATGAAATAAATACCAAACTGAAAGTGTGCTATTTATATTTTATTTATAGGTTTGCATGTGATGAAAATATAAGGATGTGCATAGTATAGTTTTCCTTCACTTCATATTTTAGTGTAGTTTTCCTTCACTTCATATTTGGCATGGTTTTGAATAAAGATTTGGTAAGGTGTATAGCTCATTTGGAAAGAGCATAACACTTTCTTAATTCCATTTCTTATTCATCCCTATGCTAATAATTAAGAAGGACATCTATACTTACACATATAAATTAAACAAATGAACCAAACAAATAAAAATGAATTTTGCATCTTTCTTTTTCCATTTATTACTTTTGTACATATGCTTGTATTTAAGGAAAGTGGTATATTAGTCTGGACAACATCGGGGTTGTGAGGCTTTAAGTAGCTCTAAGTAGGTCTTGTACCTTACACCCCTGTGCTAATAATGGCACCGTACTCACTTATGCCTTTTATACATACATATGTGTATGTGAAAATTGGATAAAGAAACCCCTTTTCTACTTAATGAAAAGCATGCATCATAAAGCATCTAAATTTTCTTAAGCAACTAACTTAACATTCATCATAAAGTATGCTAAAACACTTTCACTTATATGTATAGATATGCTTAGGGTGCATCCATATGCATGTTACATATGTTGGGAAAGGCATGAAGTAATGTGTGTTTTGTGATTTTATTTCACTTTACTTAATCCTAAAATACCTTTCTTTTTGAATAGGTTTGTTTAGAGTTCATCTAAACTTAGGATTACTTAAAAAACATAATAAAATATTCACTAAATAAAAGTTATTAATGAATCAGCCTTAGAAATCACCTAAGGTAGGGAGGAAAGGAAGTTCTCTTCTTCTTCTCTTTACAACCTTTAGTAATTAAGTAGGTTCATTCAAACCAAATCAAATCATCAAAATAAAATTAACCCAAATCAACTAAACAACTTAAGTTGAAACCACCCTCTAAGTTGAACATTTTCATGCTTGGAAAAATCTAAACCATAAAGCCTAGCTATGCATACCACACAAACCTTTTAAAGCACACAGATTAGGCTAAGTCACCACTTCTAGTCCTAGGTTTGGGTGGTGCATGGCTTGATGTTCTCTTTTGTTTTGTGATATTTTATTTTAGTCTGGATGGTAGGGTGTATGCTTGTAGAATGATTGGTAGTGCTCAGTCTAACACTTTCAGGGATTGTGCTTAAAAGGTGTTATAAAAAATATAAATATTTTTGTGGAAGTGCTTATACCCCTAAGCATAATCCATTAGGCTAGGTGGATTTAGTCACCCATGTTTAGGGTGTTAAGTCCAATATACATGCTTGGGATTTGTGGTTTATTTTAGCTAATCTCTATTTTGCAAGTGTTTGTTATTTTTCATTCTTTCCTTTTCATGTAATTTTTGCAATTAGATTTTGGAATGATTGTTGTGGGGCTTAGCATTGGTCATAAGATTCCATCTTATGTACCATGTGAAGCCTTTGGAGCATCCACCTTCCAACCATCCAAAAGAAGGAATCAACTTTAACTCTCAATTAAATTTTAAAATAACTATCAACTTCATCATAAAGCCTACTGTAATCAAGATAAATAAAAGATTTAAAACTCTTAGTTGTATGTTTTATGTCTCACATCATGCATGTCATTCTCTTCCTCTTGAACATGGGGGATCTCCATCCTTTATGATGTGCTTGACTGTGAGGGAATCCCTTGTGGTGGAGAACATCCTCTTCTCACTAGCCAATAACCTTATTTTATCATGTATATAAAATCCTAAGCCTTTATCAAAATGAATGTGCAAAAAATGAAATAAAATTATAAAATTTGTAATTTTAGATTAAGTCATATGCTCATACCACTCATGCTCTAATATCTTAGGAGTGGGGACTTTAGTTTCCTTCTAAATAAATGCAACAGATTGCACTACATGATTTTTAATCATAGGAGGTGTTAGTTGGCAGCTACTCGAGGAAGTTGTAAGTCCATGTCTAGAAGTCAGATGAGTTTATCCTCTCTTGTGGAGATAAACCCTTATGTCCCATTTCTACTTACATAAGTCATGCCCAACTTGTGTTAAAACTCCCTAGATTTAAGATCCTTGCTAATTTCCTTTGGGGCTACAAGCCTAAATCCTCACCTCAGGTATTTTCATATTCAATGGATTATAAGTCCTAGCAATCTAATAAAATTTCAACTCAAATAAAATAAATCCTCTCATTCAAAATATAAAGCCTCACCATAGATTTGAATGCTTACTAGGCCTCATAGTATCATGGTCATTCCTTTCTGATCTTCCTTTGGATTCCAAAATAAGTCTTTCCAATTGAACTTTCCCACTTGATTTTTCCAAAATAGCTAGCCCTTTTGATACTCTAGCCTTTAAATCTTTGGAGATAATAATTGCTTACTTTAATCGAGTCTGTTCCTAGAAAATCTCATTTCTTAGGATGTAATTACCTATGGAGGTCTGCCTTGATAGGAAACTTAATAACCTAGCTTAAAATAAACATTGCTTTACTTTTCCATGTAAAGTAGAAGAAAGATCTCTAGTATATTCGAAGACACATTTGCCTTAAGAGTCATTATTAGGTGATTAGGTCAATTATAGGGTGATGTTTCTATTTTTTTGAGATAGTACATCACACCTATACCCAATCACCTCAACATGTACCCCTAAGATCTATGTATCGCATCTAAAAGTAAACACCACAAAATTTATGTTATAATCAACAATTATTAATTATAATTATAATTATTTTATTTTATACGCATAACTTATAAATTTCCATTCAATTATTTAGTAAAGTTACTAAAATTGTATAAATTTTCAAATCATTTATTTAAAAAAAATAGGTTTTACCAAGTTGGAAAAGAGTAAAAAGATTAAACTATTAAAGTATACTCCTTGCTAATTTATGTGATCATGACAACACATAAAAAAGCAAAAGAAAGAAATAAAATAAGGAGAGAACATGAGAGATGTTGGGGTACAAGACAAAGCTAGTCTCTCTCTCTCTCTCTCTCTCTCCATACAGACTCCCATCCTTTCGAAAAAAGAGAATTAAAAAAAATAGCATCAATGTCAAAACTCCCTTTCCTTATTCTACTCAAGCCTAAACGCGTGGTCTTCAGATTCTTTCTTCCTTAAATAAGTCATGTCTCAAGTTTCTTCTAGTGAATCTTTGCCTCAAGCCCATTAACACAAGATAACAAATGTCATTTCTCCCTCGATAGTGAGTATCCCATGCTACAACAAGCTGCACCCTCCTCGACCAGATCTTGCACACTAGCACAACTCCATGTGAGTGCTCCTTTTCCATCCATGAAAAAATACCTTCGATCTCTTCTCAAACATTATTGTTATAGCTGTCAGAAATCGCTCCATCACCATAGTCTATTTCACTCAGAAAAATAGCCCATCACTTTAGCCAATCATATCATACTCTTCTTTTAACTATATACATATTTGGTCTCTCAAAGCTTAGCTCACCTTTGCCTATCATAGCTTCACCGATTAAAATAAAATCTCATCACATCCATCTTCTTGGACAAACTAGTTCTCCCTGCTGACAAACATTCTAGATTGCTCTCCTTGGTGGGTCAACTTATATGATAACCCCAATTTGCTCTTAGCTTAGTGTCAACGCCAAGTAGTCTCTATAAATCTCACTACTTGTAGATGGTAGATGAGCTTTTCCATCTTCCACCATTCATCTAAATTGTTACTCTTGTCATCCCTCATTATAAGCATCAAAAAAAAATAAGCAAACTATTGTTTCTACACAAGCATCCTCTTTTCCTTTGATTGACACATGGAAGCCATGCTCTTTCTAGGTCTCTCCCTAGAATTTATTTCTTTCACATCCTTCAACTAGTAGCTTGATAATCTACAACTCAACACTCAGCCTTCACAACAATTTTTCCCTTGTTGGAAACCACACCACCATTTTCTCTTACATTTAAAAATTTTTCTAAGAGCTATGAGTCAAAAAAATGTTCATCCTCCTTTCCAAATCCTATAACGAAATTGGACAAAATCTAACAAATCATGGTGATATGTTCAGGAATACATCAAATAATGTAGAGGCAAATGAGAATGAGCAAATATCAAGCATCTCAACAAGGTTTCATTTCTTCCAAATGAAGAGACCTCTTGATTGAAATCCATCGAACATTAGCTCTTGTGAGGTATAATTCTTAAACGCTTAGACAGCCTTAGGGTTCTCATGTTTGGTGCATTGATTGAGAGCATCTAGGATTGACCTTTAGAGCCCGCATTTAATTTTACTTTTAGACTTTTAAAAGCAAGACTATTTATTTTATTTGTTTGAATTAAAATAGTTTTGATTAGGTCGAATAAGTGAGTTGATTCCACTTATCAAGGCATGATTAACTCATGGGCAATTTCATTTTTGATCAGATGATCATGATTAAACTAATATTTTATTTATTATTAAATTCAATTGAATCTAAAAAAAGTAGTTAATCAATCTTTAGAATTCCAAACAAACAAAAAAAAATGTGATCAAATAAAATTAAAAAAAATGTGCAAATTAAATTACCATAAAATATAAGTAAAACTTAGTATATAAAAAAATAAAAAAATTATTAAACAAATAACATTATAAATATTATAATAAAATATTAAAAGTTGTTTGAACATAATTTATGAAAGTCGATTATAAAATCATTTTAATCCTTAATTGGTATATGTCAATCTTCTAGCCAAAAAAGAAAAATTCAGTTATATGACATATCCTTAATTATAATTAATTTAACTATTAATTCTAATTGTCTAAGCTTTATCTGATTAGTTATTCATATAAAATTTTGGAGAATTCATACATACAAACAAAAAAAAAATATAAAACTCAACTTGTAGAGGTAGACATATGATCTAAGATTATTCACAGAAGAAATCAATCCTACAAATGTGACCACGATTATGACCACTTGTTGAAAATGTATAAATCAATAAAAGCAGAAGTACTAACAATGTGATTTTTCCTTTAACACACACACACACATGAATTAATCAAGTGTTGCCCCCTCCTTATCCTCGCTTAATTTGGTGACTTATATTGGCTTAATTTAAGGGATATAGTAGCAACAATTTTATTGACAAGTTCAAAATGTGTGACTCCATGAAACATCATTTTGTAAATTTCAATCATATTAAATGTTACAATTTTGTAATTTTCCTAATTTTTTATATTAACATATTTTTATCACATTAAGATGACAAACATAAAAATAAATCAAGAATTATGAAATAACATAAAATAACTATTATTTGGGAGACATAGAATCTTTCAGCATCTCAATATAAGTGGAGCTATATGAAACCTAGTCTCTTATAAGAGAAAAAAGCATTTTAGGGTTTATTTTTGTTCAATTTTAATTCTATTTTATTTTATATTTATTAAGTGTAAATTGACTTATTATATTTTTATAATAATTTAAGTTATTTTAGAAAATAATCAAAATAACTTGGGTTCTTTTAAAAATAGTCATCACTATCAATCATTACAACACTTAAATCTAAACAGTTTAATAAAGATCAATTCAAGTATATATTTCTCAAAGCTTATTTAAATTTAACATATTATTCAACATAATTTTATCTGGTTGTATATCAAAGCAATTCCTAGGCAAATTTTGCCCTGAAAACATCCATTTTACTTTGCCAGTCCATATGCAAACTCTAGTACACATGCTTTTCACTAACAACTACTTCTATGTATTTGTGAATAAACATTTCACAAATGATACTATTCTTTTGTGTCGGTATGTTCACACCTATTTCTATAGACCACATACTTGGATTTATTTCAAATGACCCTTGGGTATCATTGGAGGACATTTTCATTTGCACATAGGGATAAGACAAAAAATTGTAAGGGTAAAGTATTGTAAATTGAATATAATATTATTAAATATGTGTAAGTTGAATTCACTATGTTGGAGAGTATGGTCATATGCGACGGATTTGAGAGTGAGCCATAGACGATCCACGTAGCAGCTTTGATTTCATCAACTATATGAGTCCACTGTCTGTTATTAATAATTGGGATGATAATAAATGAAAATTTTGCCACACTACTTTGACTCACTTGTTGCATAAAAATCTTGCTTTCATCCTTTAAACCAAACTTATGATCCCTGTGCAAAGAAATATTTGTCTTAGTAAAGGTAAAATATATGGTGCTATGTAAATAAAAATTCATAATAATAATTTAACTAGCTTTCCGAGTAAGAAAACTAGGACTAGGCAAGAGACTTTATGCTCCCATTCCTCTTTTTTAGTTTGCTCTTATCATTATTTTTTTTATATTTTAATGTGATAATATTTTATTTTATCATCTTATATTTAAATTAAAAAATAAATATTTATAAAAAATTATAAATAAATATATATAATAAATAATATTATATATACAAATTTATTTATAACACATATAGTATGACCCTACAACATATTAGTCATTTTGAGTATATTTTATATATATATATATATATATATATATATATATATATATATATATATATATATATATATATATATATATATATATATATATATATATATTGTGTGTGTGTGTGTGTATATATATATACATATATATATATATATATATTAAATCTTGGGACACAATTTTTGTAATGCGTCTATTATTCCTATTAATTGGAGCATAGAATTTGTAGATAAATTTCAGATAATATCTTAGAGAAAAATCAATTTCAAAAATTTTTAGCTGATTTAAATTATGTTGCTGATTTTTATCAAAATTTGGCACAAGATACGTCACCACTTTTGGTATGTATAAGCATATATATATATATATATATATATATATATATATATATATATATTATATATATTATATATATATATATTATATATATATATACATATATTGTGTGTGTGTGTATACAGAATTTAAAGGATATATTAACAAATTTTTATTCACAAGTAAAAGAAAATTAAGACCCTACAACATATGAGTAATTTTGAGAGTATATATACATACATATATATGTATGTATATATGTATACACTACACAGTATAAAACATTTCTCGTGTGTTGTAATTCTTTTCAAGAAATTCTTTTATAATAGTCAATATGGAGCCTCTCCACCCATTAATGCATGGTGTTCTTCGGCTGATCGTTACTCTAGATGGTGAAGATGTTATTGACTGTAAACTTATATTGGGCTATATACACAAAGGGATGGAGAAAATAGTAGAGAACCAAACAATTATACAATTTTTGCCTTATGTAACACATTGGGATTATTTAGCTACTATCTATGTTCAAGCAATAATAGTAAATGCACCAAAACGCTTGGAAAGTGTTCAAGTGCCTAAAAGGGCCAGTTATATCAGAGTTATAATCTGGAGCTGAGCCGTATAGCCTCCCGTTTGTTATAGCTTAGCCCTTTATGGCGATATTGGTGCACAAACTCTTTTTCTATATTTTAAGAGAGGGAATTAATATATGATCTATTTGAAATGCCATGCGAATGATGCATAATTATTTCCGCATCGGAGGAGTAGCTGCGGATTTACCTTATAGCTGGATAGATAAATGTTTTGATTTCTGTGATTATTTTTTAATAGAAGTTGGTTAGTATCAAAAACTCATTACGCGAAATCCCATATTTTTGGAACGAGTTGAAGGAGTGTTCATTATTGGTGGGGAAGAGACTATTGGTGTTTATCAGGACCAATGTTATGAGCTTCTGGGATCTAATGGTATCTTCGTAAAGTTGATCGCTATGAGTGTCATAATAAATTTGATTGGGAAGTCAAATGGCAAAAAGAGGTGATACATTAGCTCATTATTTAGTAAGAATCGTGAAATGCAAGAATCCACAAAATCATTCAACAGGCTCTAGAAGGAATTCCTGGAGGACCTTATGAGAATTTAGAAAATCGGCATTTTCATAAGACAAATAATTCGAATGGAATAGATTTCTTACAAAAAACTTTCACCAAATTTTGAATTGTTAAAACAAGAATTTCATGTAAGGGTAAAGTCCCAAAAGGAGAATTAGGAATTTATTTAATAGAAGATAGTAGTGTTTTCCCCGGAGATGGAAAACCCAGGTTTCATCAATTTGCAAATTCTTCCCCAGCTAGTTAAAAGAATGAAATTGGATAATATAATGATGATACTAGGTAGTATAGATATCATTATGGGAGAAGTTGATCGTTGAAATGATAATTGATACGATAGAAGTACAAACTATTAATTCTTTTATAGAGAATCCTTAAAAAGAAGGACATGGATTCTTATGGATTTTTGTACCCATTTTCACCCTTGTATTAGGAATTACAATGGGGGTATTAGTCATTGTGTGGTTAGAAAGAAAAATATCTGCAGCAATACAATAACGTATTGGACCTGAATATGCCGGCCCATTAGGAATTCTTCAAGCTTTAGCGGATGGGACCAAACTACTTTTCAAGGAGAATCTTCTTCCATGTAGAGGTAATATTCATTTATTGAGGGCATTCCAAATAAATGTGTACCATATCTCTAGAGAAACAAGTGGGGTATAGGAACTAGTAATCTTTGAATAAAGAATTATAGAAAGATAGAGTAACTAGTACCTATCTTTGTGTAATTCTTTATTCATGATTCTTGTTTTTCCTTTATTTTTTATCAAAAGAAATTTGAAATTCTTTAAAGAATTCTGCCTTCCTTAAAAAAAAATATCATAAACAGTTCGTGGGTTGAACACCTTTTTCAAGGAAATATAAAATAGCAGGAACATTTGAATAAGTTTGATTCTTTATCGGATCATAAAAACCCACTTTTCGAAGATCTCTTCCTTCTCTTCGGGATCGAACATCAATTGCAATGATTCGATAAATGGGTACCAAGATCTATATAAGGTTCCAACTGGATCCTTGTCTCAAAGGAAAGGGGGATATGGCAAAATTGGTAGACGCTAAGGACTTGATTGGATTCAGCCTTGGTATGGAAACTTGCTAAGTGGTAACTTCCAAATTCAGAGAAACCCTGGAACTAAAAATGGGCAATCCTAAGCCAAATCTTTGTTTTGAGAGAAAAAATGATGGAAAATGAGAATAAGAAGGGATGGGTGCAAAGACTCAATGGAAGCTATTCTATCAACTGAAATTGACTACATCTAAAATCCTTCTATTGAAATGACAGAAAGGATAACTTTATATACCTAAGACGTACGTATACATATTGACATAGAAATGGTTAAAGAACCTAATATAGCCAGATTCAAAGATAATTGAGCATGCCATGATGTTGTTAGGATTTCATAGATACCTTTATTCCTGGCCCATAAATGGACCTTTATGAGCCTCTAAAATGTCTTCGACCATGACCAATGGCCCGCTTAGTCTATACATATGACTGCGATCGAATTATAGAAATGGTGCCAATTAGGTGGTCTATGGACTTTAACCATATAGAACATAATCCAATCCATCCCCCAAAACAACCGGACATGATAATTTTTTATCATCCGGCTCGAGCAAGAATCAAAAGAATCACAGAAATAGATCCATAGAACATTAATAGGTCCATAGAAAACCTATATTTTATACATATCTACATATATAATGTAGAATGACTCTATGTAATAAACTATTTATCAAATTCCATTTCCCCGAGTTTCAACGATTCATTATTCATTGCAAATAATTTAGGCAAAAGGAAATGCTCAATATCCAAGTCGGCTTACAAATTTGATCATGATCAAGTGCTTTTTGGATTATCTCATATTTTTGGGCGGTTTTTTTAGAATAAGTAATAATGAGATCACCATTTTAGGAAATGATGTGGAAATTAGTACTGACATTGATCCACAAGAAGCTCAACAAACTCTTGAAATAGTTGAAGCTAACTTGAGTAGAGATGAGGGTAAGGGACAAGCAATTGAGGCAAATCTAGCTCTCATACGAGCTAGGACATGAGTAGAAGCTGTCAAAGCGATTTCCTATTAGTAGTTAATACATTCAATCAAAATTCTTTAATATATTATTATACACTACATACTATATCTTGATTCCACAAATTGAACACAATGAAGTCTAATCTGATGATAGAATCAAAAAAAAGAAAAATAGGATCCTCAAAAGAACGCCATGCATTGATGGGTGGTGAGGCCCCATTATTTCCCCATATAACATAATGTATGAAAGTATCTTTGAGGAACCATAGGATCCTCCTAAAAGGAATTACAACACACACCATAAGATATTCTATTTTTCCAAAGAAAAGTGTTTTCAATAAATTTGAAAGAGATTTTGTATTAAAAGTAATCTCTATGGAGTTAGCATCCATTTGCGCCGTGAGGACCTAAATACATAACAGCTGAAGATATTATCTCACCACCTTCTGTACAAATAGTTGACATGACACATCATATAGCTAACTTGACGGAACCAATTGATTAGTGTATTGAATTACAAATCAAGAGAGGTCATGGATATCATAAAATCCAAAATGAATCTCACGATGGAAGTTATCCTATAGATATTGTATCTATGCTTCGAAATGCAAATCATAGTATTCATTCTTATGGGACTCGAATGAAAAACAAGATACTCTTTCTATATATATATATATATATATATATATATATATATATATATATATATATATATATATATATATATATAGAGAGAGAGAGAGAGAGAGAGAGAGAGAGAGAGAAGATTTGGCATCAAGAATAATTATTTTAACAGAATATTCTACCTATGAAAATGAAATAGAAAGGAAGAGGATAAATTAAATATATCAAAATAGATGTTAATCTCGAATCTCGTGCACAATATGGATTTTTATATCACTTAGTTGGCAATAGAAATAATTAAATTTTTTATATGATCAATCAATTAATAATCAAATACAAATTATAGTCCTCACATATAGAAATAAGATTGTAATAATAAAAGTAGTTATTTAAAAACCAAAATAATTTTGATTAATACTTTAATATTAAAAATATTTTAATTTAAATATAAGATCATAAAATAATGTATTATGAGATAAGAGTGATGAATAATAAAAGAAACAAAAAAAAGAATTCGGTAGATTTTATGTGGAAAACTCAGGATGGAAAAATCATAAAGATTAGAAAAATTCACTATATATATAGAAAGATTACAAGCAAAGTGTGTTGGCACATACCGCCAATTCAAAGAAGAATTTGATTCCTTCTACAAAGACATGAGATATTTATAATTTTTCACAAGAGACTTTATAAGGAAATGAGCACACGGATTGCAATCTAAAGATTATAATAAGATTAATCCAACGACATAAACCTTCAATTTTTTGTACGAGTAATATCTTACTAAAGCAAGTGAATCTCATAAAAAATTCATGTTGCAAATTTGACATAAAGATAATTAAATCTAGCAAATTTAGTAAAATTATAAACAATAGAAAATTTTTCCATCTTTGAATAATATTGCAATGATAGTTTAAAATTAATGCGGTTCATTCATTTGTAGCCCAATTCTTCAATTTGTTTTGGATTAGCGTGCTAAAATTAGATATCTTTTTAAATTTTTTAATGATAAACAAACTAATTCCTACTTTATCAAGCTCCTATTGAATTTTATGCAAACTAAAGTTCATTCAAAGAGATATGATTTGAGCCCCACATTCAACATTTCACCAACAAAAATTGGTGATGATCATATAGCATAGAGTCAAAATCTTAATTGACATAATATTGTGAAGCCAAATAAAACTTTAGTAAAGTATAATTAGTATTATATAGGAGACAAATGACAACATCATTTAAATGAAATAGTACAAAATTGAGAACAGCTTTGCAATCGAATTAAGCAGCTTAAGCAGCTATGTGAAAGAAAAGTACATTCAAGAACCATAAAGATTTGGCTCGCTCTCAAACATAAATGCCAAAAGAGAGTGAAAAAGAAGTCAAATATGAATCCATGAGATTTTAATTATAGATGGACCTAAATTAGTTTATTGTCATTAAATTGCAAACAAGAG